>JAJMCY010000184.1:0-23505 GCA_030565755.1 Ascobotryozyma cognata
AAAATTTTAATCAACTATGATTCATCCCCATAAAAAATAAAATCCCAACCAAAAATATATCAATGTAATATAATATATAGATTTAAAATAAAAAAAAAAATTTATAATTGTCTAATTTTTACTACAATTATGCGTCAAATTTGTAACTCTTTAGAACGCTTTTCATTTAGCTAAGTTTTTTTTTTTTCTTTATTTTTATGTGACTTAATATGTCGTTGTAATTGATCATTTCGTCTAAATGATTTACTGCAGCCAGTAACAGAACATTTATGTGGTCTTTCAGTCAAATGAGTTTTCATATGCTTAGTCAAATTAGATGATTCTGAAAAGGACTTATTACATCCAGGCCATTTACATTTTAAGGGTTTTTCTCCTGTATGTGTGCGAATATGTACACTAAGGGCAGTGCTTGCAGCGAATTTTTTGCTGCAAAGATGACATTCATATGGTTTTTCTCCAGAATGCACGCGTATATGTTGCTTTAGTATAGATTCTTCCGCAAATTTATGCCCACAAACCGAGCACACATATGGCTTATCTTTTGTATGAATTTGCATATGACGTATAATCTTTTGTCTTTGCGAAAAAGGCTTTTCAAGTTTAGCACGTTCACATTCACTCCATCTACATGAATACAAAGACTTTCGGCTTCCTATATGCTCATTAATAACATGCTCCGAAAGGAGTTTAGTAGATGGAAAACATTTACCACATAAAACACTGCAACTTTCTCCCGTTTCTTCATTTTTAAAGGGGATCTCCCAAAGGCATTTATGGTGTTCCACAATAGGTGGCTTTATAAATTGGTTCCCTGGTATTATTGCTTTATTATTTATATTAAAATAATCTTGTTGAATACTATTTTCAAATCTACGAGTTCCTTCTGTAAGACTCGTTTGTTCTTTTTGCTCATCTTTAAATTCCATTGGATTTATCATATTTTCAAAACCTTGGTCCGTGATATGAGATAATTTAATATGACTTAATAACTGATCTGTGTCAACAGTAGTAAAATTACAAGAATCCCATTCGCAGTGAGAAAGACTAGAAGGATTTAAAGATAGATTTGTACGATCATTATTTGTAGAATGTTCATTGAAATAATTTAAATCAGTATTCTGGTATACGTAATTTGGATTAACTGAAGATGATTGTATTAAGTTTTGATTATTTTCAAAAGATTTTTGTAAATGTGCAAATAACATATGAGTATCAAGTTCCATAAAATCTGAATAAGAATTATTACAATTATCCCAATGACACTCAAACATATCTAAATGCTCGTTTCCTTCTGACTTTATCTTTTGATCTTTTTCCAAATTATTGGCATTCAATTGTAAATTTTTAAAGTGCTGATGATCCTCTTTAATACCTCTTTCATTTGAAATATTATTTTGATAAAATGTGTTCATTGAAAGTTCATTATTTGATAATGGTAGTTGTTGAATTAGATTTATATCATTATTGTTTTGTAGTATATTTTTATTTTGTTCATTATCTTGTTGAATGTTTAAAATACCAGAGTCAACTATTAAATCTTTTTGTTGATTGGACAAAGTGGAATAATCATTAGAAGTTTGAGAATTTTCTAAAAGTTTTGTTAAATGGTCGGATTTAATATGACGGAAAAGGGCATCAAAATCCATGGGAGATACATCACAAGCTTCCCATTGACATCCTGCTAAAAGAATTGGATCATTTTCATCTTGTGAAGAGTGAGGCTGATGTGTATCTTGTTTTTTTTCTTGTGTAGTATTATTATAATCTATAATTTTAGAGGTTTGATTATTATAGTTATTAGAATTGGCTAAAGTCCGAGTACCAATTGAAGCCTGAGAATAAACATCAGAAGAAAGTGAAGGTTGATTAGAATTTTGAGGTATAATATGAGATTCATTTATATGAGATTTAAGATCTTCAACTGATGGAAAGGCAAGATTGCAATCATTTCCCCAATGACAGAAATAGGTGAAAGTTTGTGGTGAAGAAGACAAGTTAGGTTGATTAGCGTTACTTTGTGAATTATTTGTATCTTTATTTTTATTATTTTTATAACTAATATTGTTATTTTTATTGTTATTTTTATTGTTATCTTTATTATCATAAATAACAATATTATTATTATTATTATTAATATTATTATTATTAAATAATGAAGATAAATTTTGTGAATTCTGATAATTGAAATTCAAATTCAGTTGTGGTGGATCTTGATTATTGATTATTAAGCCCGGAATGATTTGGTTTGTTTGGGGATAAGAAAAGTTAAAATTAGTTGAATTTACTTGAGAATTATTAGTCAAATTTGACTGTGGATTAGTAGGACAAATATTTGCTTCATTGAAATAAATATTTATACAATTATTATCTTTTGGAAGAAAATTAGGTTGTGAATTATTAAATGAAAGCCTGTCATTAAAGTTAAAATTGCTATTAAAAGATTGAGGAATAAATGAATCATTATATGGTAAAAAAGTGTCATTTGTATTGATATATTTTGTCTGTGTTTGGGAAATTTCATTTGAAGATATATTATGCAAAGTACTTAAAGCATCAGCAAGATTACATGTAGAACAAGATTTTCTACAATCATTACAATCTGTTATTAATTCATTTTCATTAATTTGAGTAGAAGGCGTACGAATTTTTTTTTGTTCATCTTCATCACAAGATGAACATTCGGAATCTGATGAACATTCAAAAATTGGTTCACCAGCTTCACAATCTTTACAATCAGTAAATTTTTTATTCAATGTTTTACGAACATTTTTACTTTTTTTAGCCTCCGATAGCATTTTTTTAATGGAGTATTAGAATGAGAATAACTACAATAGAGAAATAAGGTATTACAATAAGGTTTAAGCATAAACAATACAAGTATATGTATAAATGTATAAATGTATAAATGTATAAATGTATAAATGTATAAATGTATATATGTTTGTACAATAATATTATTATATATTAGTGCTAATTTATATTCTAATATACTGATACATACTTATTTAGTCTATTCTTACTATTAGGCCCTTAGTATAGAAATGTTAGTTATAGTGAAGATAAAAGATAATAAATTCTCATTTCCAAACTCTACATACAATCAATGTATAACAACAGCAATATATTAGTACTCTTTTTATTTATTTTATTTTTATTTCGTTCACCTTTATTTTGTTACTTTTCTACTTCACAAGTCCTATAAAATTTACAGTTTTGTATACAATTTACAATTTTTACTAACAATTTTAAAGTCTTCGTTCGTTTTCTTGGCTTTAATAAATTTGCATAAAAAATCATTTTTTTCACCCTCAAGGTTCTCTAAAAAAAAATATTGTTGCTATGGGTGAGAGGGGGTTGGAATAATTTTTTTTTATTTGTTGTTGTTGTCATAGTAACTTACTTTTTATATCACCATGTGATTAAATTATAATTATACGATAAAAAAGAATCACCATAGCAACATGATAATCTAAATTCGCACTTTATACTTTTCCTAATTGAGTTTAATTGGATTAATTTATTTTTTTTTTTTTTTTTTTTTTTTTTTTTTTTTATTAATTTAATACTTTATCTAAAAAACATACCAAAAATAAACAAAAATACACACAAATCGCTTCTTAAATATCCTTTTATAACACATAGAATGAGGTAATTGACTTGATATTTATACATGTTACTAATATGCGAATCCTGCTAACAAATAGTAAACTACTAATACTAAATGACGACACTATTATAGATTACTTGTTTCCCTTGCTTTCCGCTAGAGATATAATACATTTTGGTGAAACATGTAAACTTTTTCATTTGTATAGTGAAAATCCTATAGTTTGGCAAAGAATAGTCTATTCCACTTTCCATATACCAGAGTTGAAACTTTTAATACAATCACTTTCTCTTTCAGCTGAAGCAAGAGCTTCAGCTATTAATTGGAAAAATTTTTATATACAATTATCTTGTGCTGGTATATTTACTTGGGGTCAAGATGGTCCACATAGGCTAGGTATAAATATTGCACAAGTGCCAACTGCTTTTCGCACAAATTCATTTTCTGCCGGTGTTTGTATACCTATTCAAATTGAAAATTTACCTGATAATAAAGTTCCAATTCAAATTCTTGCTGGTGGTTTCTCGGTTATTGTTCAATCTTCTGATAATTCTCTTTATGCTTTAGGAATTTTAAATCAACATAGACAATTTAATCAAATACCAAGACGTATAAGTAATAATGCAAAATTTGATCCTAAATTTAAATCTTTATATCAAAAATTATTTACAAAAATGAGTGATAGAAAAATTATAAAATTTAGTGTAGGTCGTTCACATCTTTTAGGATTAGATCACGATAATTATCTTTGGTTATGGAATGTTAATTTTAATATACCGGCTTATTATATTAAATTTAACCTTTCTAGAGAGAATTATCAAATTAAAAATTTTGCTGCAGGTTGGAATTTTACTGCTGTATATGTACCTAGGGAAGGTATATTAATCACTAAAGCTGATCCAGAAATTTCATATCCTCCAGATCGAATTTATAATTTTGATCGAATAAATATTTCAAATAATGCTTCAACATCTGAAAATCAACTTCAAAATTCTCCAGTAGCTTCAGATAGAAATGGTAATTATCCAATATTTCCAGATGGAAATGGTATACTAGTTCCATATGATATCATACCACACACTGATGGTATGGGTGCTTCGGAAATAATTTCTTTAGATGCTGGAGAAGATTATCTTATATTTGTCAATAAAAGAGGCGACGTATATAAAGTTGATTGTTACACTTCTTCTTTACAAGATCGTATACCAGTTAAATTAAAAAATTATAGTACATTTACAGATGACAATACAGATTATAGTACAAATCCATTACTTGCTCAAGGTGATAAAATAGTTTCAGTAACTTGCTCTTATAAAAACTTTGCATTATTATCTTTAAAAGGAAAAGCATTTTTTGGTAACAGGTATGACACAGTAGCAAATTCTATTCCAATAACTTATCAAGAATTTAATGACAAGCAACTTATTAATATAGCACTAGGAGATTATCATTATCTAGCTTTAACTTTAACTGGTGAAGTATACGCTTGGGGTACTGAACCTCGACGAAGTGGTGCTTTTGGAATAGGCCCTCCAGAATTATTAATGTCCTTAGGAGCAATTGAAGTAAACAGGGACTTAATTTTAAAAAAACCAGTCAAACTAGATCTTCCAAAGGAAAGTTTAGTAGTTGGTTTAACTGCCTGTGGTTGGCATTCAGGTGCTATAATAATAAATGATAAATCAAAATTCCTTGCATAATTTATTAAAAAGGAAAGCATTTATATGACCATTTTAATGTTTTAATAGTTGTTTAGTTAATGATTGATTGCATACTAAGTATTCGTTTTCTATTATTTTGTTATATTCTGTTAAATTATATTATATTATATTATAGATATTATTTTAAGAAGAATATTTCATTGTACCATAAAAAGTGATAATAAATAAATATTAAATAAAAACAAGGTCTTGCCCGGACTCGAACAGGGGTTGACGGAATCAGAATCCGTAGTGATAACCAACTACACTACAAGACCAAATGTAATAAGAAAAATATTTTTGAAAGTTTATAAGCTATTTGTTATTTTTTGAATTATATAATTTTAATAAATTTTTTATTATTACAGTATATACGTTCTAAGTTCTAAGTTCTAAGTTATTTTTCAAATATTCTATTTCATTATACGAAAATTTTGTTATAATTATTTAAAAATATTACAATTTATTACCATTTAGTTACACCACCATCAACTAAAATATCTTCCCCAGTTAAATATGAACTAGCTTCAGAAGCTAAGAAAACACAAGTTCCCTTTAAGTCATCTGGATTAGCCACCCTTTTAAGCATTATATCATTTGCCCAAGATTTAAGTAAATGTGGGAAAGGGGCAGTCATTTCTGTTCGAATATACCCTGGAGAAATTGAGTTAACTCTAATTCCATATTCAGCTAATTCTGCAGCAATAGGGGCAACCATTGTTCGTACAGCTCCTTTTGATCCACAGTAAGCAGTAGAATATTGTGTTCTTATAGCTCTATAAGATCCCATTGATGCTATAAGAATAATAGAACCACATTTTGTACCATTTTTTATCATTTGTTTTGCAGATAATTGTGCCGTAAAAAAAATACCTTGAAAATTTATTGTAGAAAGTTTTTCAAATTCTTCTAAAGATGTTTCTAAAAACTTAACATTTTTATTTACACCTGCACAAGGAACTGAAATGTCAAGTTTACCATCAAAATCAATTACAAATTGATTAAAACTTTTTTCAAGAGACTTATTATTGGAAACATCTGTTAAGTAATGTTTTGTTTTAATATTATGTTTTTTTGAAAGTGTTTCATACTCTGGACAAGGTGGAATTATATCAAATATTGCAATATCAGCACCAGCCTCAGCTAGACCAGAGGCAAATGCAAATCCACACCCTCTTGAGCCTCCTGAAATTAAAGCTGTTTTTCCTTTTAATGAAAACTAAGATGTTATTAGTATTTTGTGTTTATTTATATTTATATTTATATTTATATTTATATTTATATTTATATTTATATTTATATTTATGTTTATATTAAAAAGCTCTTACATTGTTCATTTTAAATATACAAATAATTTGATTGATACACTAACAAACTACTAACAAACGACTCTATTTAAACTACTTGAAAATATATTTACTATTTAAATATTTACAAAAGATGTATTTATTACTGATATGTTATCTTGTTGGAAAATAACTCCACTTTCATGCTATAAGCTATAAGCTATAAGCTCCAGCTATAAACATGCTATAAACCTAACCTATCCCTAGATCTTTTAAACCATTTTACTATTATGCCATCTATCTACTTGTTTTTTCTATTTTTCATACAATTGATTTGATTGATTTACTTGTTTCTTACTTACTATCTAGAAATATTTAACTTTAAAAGCCTTCTGAGATAAAAAAAAATGGCTTTTTTTTAATAGAAACCCACTCTTAAAGATAATACAAAATAGGAAAACCCTAAAACATTTTATCGCATTAAGTGCAGATTATCTTTAATTTACTTTATAAGATAAGCCGAAAAAGGAAGTTTTTTAAAATATATTTAATTTAATAGTCGCTAAAAAGAAAAAAATACACTAAATATTTTTTTATCTGCAGATAAATTTTGCAATTTGTACTTTAAAAATGTATTTATTATTTAATTTTTGTTATTTATTTAGTAGATTATTTGATAAATATTTTCTATTATTTTTCTTATTTATTACACTCTTTTTTCCTTTTTTTTTTCTTTTTTTTAAAAACTAATAATCAACGACAACTTCACGAAACGGCTTTTTCTTCACTTTAAAAGTAATTACACACGCTCAAGTTTTTCCGAAATAATCAATTACATCATTTATCATTAATTTATTAAATAATGCAGATAGGAAAAGATATGCACAAAAGATAACTAACTTATCTCCACTTTTAGTTTATTTATGGTTGGATAAAAGTTAATTACGGTTGTTTGCATTAGTAAGATATAACAGCCATTTTATTTTTTATGTTAAGAGGGAAGGGACTAATTTAATCTTAGTTGATTTAATAAATTTTTGATAGTTTTTTTTTTATACTTGCAGCTTGTATCGGTCGGTATATAATAAAATATTTATTCTTGTACTCTACTTTTACACTTTAGAAAAATTAATTATTTGCATTTGAATAATTTTAAGTTTGTTTTTAATAAATTTTATAAAACTCAATTGTATCGGTATTGAAGTGAAGCATTTATTTATTATTTATTATTTATTATTTATTATTTCATTTTACTGTCGAATATGGGTAAAAAACGTATGTTGGTTAATTGTAAATTTTATTTTTTTATGATATTTGTAGCTAATATATGTATGTATTTTAAAATAATTTTTTTTTTTTTTTTTTTTTAGGCGTATTATGCTGCTATGGTGTAGATATCGATGCAGTTGCAGGATGGCTAGGATCATATGGTGGCGAAGATTCAGCCAATGATATATCCCGAGGTATTTGGGCAGGAACAGTTGGTATTCCTAGAATGCTTAAAATGTTTGAAAAATATAATATTAAAGCAACATGGTTTATTCCTGGACATTCACTTGAAACATTTCCTGAAGAATGTGCATTAGTACGTGATAGTGGACATGAAATTGGATTACATGGGTATTCACATGAAAATCCAGCAGATATGACAATTGAACAACAAGAAGAAGTTTTAGATAAAACTTATAAACTAATAACTGAATTCACTGGTAAACCTCCAAAAGGATCAGTTGCACCTTGGTGGGAACAATCTATTGAAGGTGCTAAACTTCTTTTAAAATATGGTATCGAATATGATCATTCAATGTCTCATCATGATTGTCAAGCTTATTGGCTTAGAACTGGTGATACTTGGACTAAAATTGATTATTCTAAAAAGGCTTCTGAATGGATGAAACCTTTAGAAAAGGGTGTAATGACTGGTTTAGTTGAAATTCCTGGAAATTGGTATATTGATGATCTTCCTCCGATGGTGAGTAATTTTTATTCGTTATTCATTTATTCTTTCTTTTATTCAGTATTCACTTATTAATTTATTAATTTAATTTAATACTAATTATAGATGTTTATTAAAGGAACTACGGATTCTTATGGATGGGCTAATCCTCGTGATATAGAAGACATTTGGAGAGATCATTTTGATTACTTTTATCGTGAATATGATGAATTTATATTTCCCATTACATGTCATCCAGATGTCTCTGGTAGACCTCATGTTGCTCTTATGCATGAAAGATTAATAGAACATATTAATAAACATGAAGGAGTTGAATGGGTTACAATGGGTGAAGTTTGTGATGATTTTAAACGTAAAAATTCTCCACCAGAGGGTGCTTTAATGCCCGCTCCTGTTGGTCAAATTTTAAACAAATGATACAGTGTATAATATGTTTTTATTTTATATATTTTACATCTTTTATATATGTTTGGTTTATATATGTGTTTTATGCATTTTTTGCATTTTTTTTTTTGCATTTTGTACTACTTCACATGTATTCAATGCCAGAATTACAAAATACCTGCAATGAAAGCAAATATATTCAAAATGTATTCCAATATATATTCTAGTTTATGTACTTTACATTTATTTTATTCCATACATTTACAGTTTTACAGGACAGTAATTATTAAAATAAAACTTAACACTAAATAAAATTATACATAACTCATTTTAAACCCACCTTGTTATTGTTACTGAAAGACTAAAACAGTATTTCTGTAGAATACCTTAATTTCAAACGTATTTCTTCGGAATCCTAAACTACTACCTTCAAAACTCACCCCGCTGTTATGTTCCACTTTTAAACACTTATCAATCTCAAACCTTCCATCCCACTTTTCATATAAATGGGGAATTTGTAGCTTAGATTTGATTAGAGCGTACAAATAAAAACAAGTAATACATATGAATATGCATAAGAATGTATATATCAATATACATATGAATATATCTATGAATATATAGATACATAAATAGATAGATACATATATATATATATGGATGTAGAATTGTAAATGTAGATATAACACAGATATCCAATCCTATTAAGTTAAAAAAAATCTAAATATTCGTAGTCAAAGCTCAAATCATGTCTGAAAATAAATCTGAAAATAAATTAAAACTTAACATAATCATAGTTGGTGCAGGTTTAGGTGGTTTAGGTGCTGCAATTTCAATATTGTTAGCAAAACATCAGGTTTTAATACTAGAATCATGCTCAGAAATTGGTGAAGTAGGTGCTGGAATACAAATATTACCAAATGCAAGTAAAATTTTAACCTATTATGGATTATATGATAAACTAGAAAAAGTTGCAACTAGACCTTCTAAAGTTAATTTAAGACGTTGGAAAGATGGAAAAATTATTACTTCAATGGACTTTCATGATGCAAGTAAAAATAAATATAATAATAATCCATTTTGGGATTTCCATAGAGCAAAATTACATAGAATCTTATTAGAAAGAGCTATAGAACTTGGTGCTCAAATTAAAGTAAATTCAAGAATAGTTGATATCAAATATAATAAAAATCCTTTATTATCAGATAATGATAATGATAATGATAATGATAATGATAATAATAATAATAATAATAATAATAATTATAATTATACTTCTGCAACTGTTAAAACAAGTAATGGTGATTCATATACAGCTGATCTTGTAATTGGTGCAGATGGAATTAATTCAAAACTTCGTGAATTATTATTAGGACATGCTGATCCACCAACTCCTACTGGTGATTTAGCTTATAGATTACTTATAGATACTTCAAATATGCTTAAAGATCCAGAAATATCCCATTTTGTTAAAAATCCTCAAGTTAACTATTGGATGGGTCCAGATTGTCATGCAGTTAATTATGTTTTAAATGGTGGTAAAGAATTTAATATGGTACTTTTATGTCCTGATGATGTTCCTGAAGGACAATCAACAATAGCTGGTTCTATTCCTGAAATGCAAAATATTTTTCATAATTGGGATCCTCAAATTCAAAAATGTCTTTCTTTAGTTAAAGATGTTTATAAATGGAAATTATGTATTAGAGAAGGTATTGATAATTGGTCTCATCCTTCAGGTTGTCTTGTCCTTTTAGGTGATTCAGTTCATGCAACTTTACCTTATCTTGCATCCGGAGCTGGTATGGCTATTGAAGATGGTGCTGTCTTAGGTGAATGTCTTTCACGTATCAATTCAAAGGATGAGGTAAAATTAGCTTTAAAAATTTATGAAAAATGTAGACAAGCAAGAACTCGTCGTATTGTTCAACGTGGAAATCTGCAACAACATATATATCATTTACATGATGGTGAAGAACAAATAGAGAGAGATAGAATTTTAAGTCTTCCTATTAATCAACCTGGTGAAGCTCTTGTATGGCGTGATCCTGAACTTGGTCCATGGTTAATGGGATATGATCATATTAAAGATGTAAATGATAATTGGCCGTCTAATTCCAGTTTTTTAGATAGTCCTTCTATCGACAAAATAGTATCTAGTAACCTATAGATCTTTTTTTTTTTTTTTTTTTTTTTTTTTTTTGAGTGTTTGCTTGCCTCTTTCTTAATCGGTTTATCCCTATTGAAATTAATTTGTATAGGATTGTTTTTTATTTTTCTTTTTTTATTTGTTTTACCAATTTTTTTTTATTTTTTTTTTTTATTCTTTTTTTATCTGTTTTACTAGTTTTTTTTCTTTTTTTATTTTCAATTTTGATATAATTATAAACATTCATCATTATCCTATTAAAAATACCTTTGATTATTCATTACCGGTAAAGAATCTTAACTTATATACATGAAATAAATAAAAATTCAATAAGCATATACTCAAATCTAATAAATATATAAAAGTTTTATAAGCCACAAAGATTGCTTTAATTATTAAATCCTATTGTTTCATTATACAAATACTCGGTATTTTACCATAAACCATAAATAATAATTAATCATACAATGCTGCATCTGGGTCTCGAGAAGTAAATACATTAGTAATCGTTCTTGCTAAAGTTGGCCCTAATCTCCTTTGGGAAGTTGAAACACCGTCCAATGCTTTATATCCATCCTGATTTAATCCTTCAATGAGACCAAAACCTGAATTTCCTACATGTTTACAAATAGCATCTGACAGATTAGGGGTTACCAATAAAATTTGTTGTAAAGAACTTCTTAAGCAATCATTCTTGTCTAGTGATGATTTAACCTGTCCTGGTTCAGTACATACACCAATTCCAACTCCTGTTGCAGCTTCATTCCTACTTCTTTTGTAAGGAATAGTACTAATATCTGCAGTAAGTGTACTTATCCATTCAGCCGTATCCATCATTCCTGTTGTGTGAAAAATTAAAAAACTATAATTGAGTTGTAATTTAATCAAAGCTTCCTCTATCATTAATTTATCAAAAGAATCTCCCTCTTTATTATCACTATCTGAATCGACAGACTTGGAATTTTGTCTGCGTGGTTTTGGATTCCCTCCTTCGGAAATTAATTTACGAACTTCCGTTCTAAAACCACGAGTTTCTACATTACGTTTTTGACGATATAGTTTAGTAAGACCCTCAACTAAAAGCATAAAAGTGAAATTTTTATTTGAAAAAGTAGATATTAATTGCTCAATATATTTAAAAAAATTTTGTTGATTTACAAGAAAACTCAATGTAGTTGCTGTCATATAATGAACAATAAATTCTTCTTCCTTAATACGTTCTTGTGAAAGTGGAAGAAATAAATTCTTTTGAGGATCATATTCAGCCGAGACAATTCTTCGCCAGCGAATTGTGTCTCTAAAAGGGCTCATCCAATCTCTTTGAATTTGAGAACCGATTTGTGTTAGAAAAGCTGCTACTGTATCACTAAGTTGTGAAGTACCAAAATCTACACTTATATCTGTTATCATTTCTTTGCAGGACTCTTTTTTTGACACTCGGCTTTTATTAGCTTGTTGGAGAGCTTGATTTTTTTCTTTTTCTCTTCTAGTTGCTTCTTTTTTGGCTTCTCTTTCTATGCGTTTTCTTTCTTTTTCTAATTGTTTTAAACCTTTGGCAATTTCTTTTGCTGTAGATGTTTTTGTTTTATTATTATAGTTATCGTTACTGTTATCTTTATTTTTTTTGCTATCATTACCAGTACCATTACCAATACAATTACCAATACCAATACCAACACCAGTACCAATACCAGTACCATTACCAATACAATTACCAATACCAATACCAACACCAGTACCAACACCAGTACCAGTACCAGCACAATTACCAATACAATTACCAATACCAGTACTAGTAATGGTACTAGTACTGGTGATGGTATTGATATTATTATTTTCATATTGAGACCCATTATCAAAAGTATTATTTTCTTTTGTATGTGGAGATTCTTTTCTTTTCCTATCGTTGTTACAAGACTTTAAACTTGAAGATGAAGAATTTTTATCTAAGTCAGTTAATATTCGCGTGTTTGTGTAATTCAAATTATCAACGATATTGTTAAAAGTTGTATTATCTTGATTTGGTTGTGAACTCTGTGAATTAGAAAAGGAGTTACCGAACAACCTTCTCATGGCGTCTAATTTAGATTGTCGAGTTTTTTTTTCAGCTAATAAGTTACTATTTGTGTTTGTATCTGTGTTTGTATTTGTTTTTATTTTTTTTACAACAGGATTGTCAAACACAATGCATTCTTCTTCTGATAGAGTTGTTTCTACTATTTCTATATCAGATGATGGTTCCGAAAGTGTTTTTTTTAATACTTTTTGGTTAGCATTTTGTGAGTCATCTCTCTCCGAGGATAACGGTAGAGAGCTTGGCACAAAGGTGTCTATTCTTCCAGTCTGAGAGTTATTTTTACCACCCTTTTTAACTCCATACGACTCTAAAGCAAGAAGATCTTCGTCAAATTCGTAATTTGACTGTTGCGAGAAAGAGTCCTTCCATTCTTGAATAGGGGAAGACTGCATATGTATAAAAGGTTGGTTGTATTTGACCTCTGTCTGGGTTATAATTTGAGTAAAGACCGAACCGTGGTTTTCCAACTCCGTCTTTTCTTTTTGCTTTTTTGAAGTCACCTCTTTGTTTATCCTGCCTTTTGCCACTCTGTTCGACCCGTCTGTCGTCTTCTTTCCCTTTGTCGAAGATTTGGATGCAATTGTCGATATTTTAGGTGACAATGTCGAAGTTTTAGGTAAAAATGTCGATGCTTTAGATGAAACCACGGTGGTTTTTGAAACCGTCGTCGTTTTTGACAAACCTGATCCTGTCCGTCCAAACCCAACACTGTTCGGCGTCTCATTGACACTCACAATCTCGACATCGTCGTCGTCGTCGTCGTCTATAATGACGATGCAGTTCTCCGCGGCCATGTTCTGTTCCTGTTAGTATGTTATTATTATTATTATGTTATTATTATTATTATATTATTATTTTATTATTATTATATTATTATTTTATTATTATTTTATTATTATTTTATTATTATTTTATTATTATTATTATTATTATTATTTATTATTTATTGCTTCCAACATTCGCTACTAAAAATTATTTGTTAGTGGTAAAAAGTTTTGTTAGTATGGCAAATTTATTTTTTTGTTTTTCCTCCCGTTTTTTTTGTTTTTTTCCGGTGGCAAAATGTGGCTTTTTTTTTTCGTTTGTTTGTTTGTTTGTTTGTTTATTTTCCTTCCTCGTGTATGCTGCTTTTTTTAAAAATAGAAAAAAAAATACTAGAAAAAAAAAAAAAAAAGTGATGTTTATGTAATAATAGTGTTATTATTATGTAATATTTGTGTTATTATTATGTAATGTGAGCATTTGTGTTACATAATATTTAAATAAATATTATGTAAAAGCTTATGTAAATAATAATAAATCATAATTAACATGTTTTTTTGTTAGCAAGTGATGAAAAAAAAAATAAAAATAGAAAAAAAAATAAAAAAATAAAAAAATAAACTAAAAATAAACTAATAATAAACTAAAAATAAACGAAAATAAACAAAAAATAAACGAAATAAGTAAAAATTAAGACAAAATAGCGGGTAATACAATGTATTTAGTCGCTAATGTTGACGTTGCTATAGAGATTGTACTTTTTATAGTCTGTTACTGTAGAAACAATCACATTTATAACGTTCAATTCTGTGATATTGGCAAATGCACTTTCGGAAGTTTACACGAGTAACGTTGAAAAAGTTTATTTACAAGTGATAATATAATGTAATATAATAAATATAATATAGTAAATATAATATAGTAATATAATATAATAATAAACACAACAATGAAAAAGGGTATCTAGCAGTGGAACTGTTGAAATGCAGAGTAACATAATTCTATGTAAAATTAAGTGATAGGAAACAAAATAGTAGATATAAACAAAAAATAAACAAAAATAAACAAAATAAACAAAAATAAACACAACGTAATAACGTAAATAACGTAAATAACGTAAATAACACAATAACACAATAACACAACACCCTAGAGTGCAAGGGCATGCTTTTCGTGACCATGCTTGAGAACACTCGGATTCGAGCTGTCAAAATCATACTCGTGCTGCTTAATCCAAGCAGGATTAGAATCGTCTAGATACCTGAATCTGAATAAATCGGACAGTTCGTGGTCATTGGGATCTGAAGGTGATGTAGGTGTAGAACAAGTCTCTGATGTGTAAGAGGTTTCTGCAAGCGAAGAAGTAGACGATGTCGAAGAAGGTGTCAGGTATCCACCATGTTCTTCGTGTTCGTGGTCATGACGATATGGCAGTTCTGTACATATTATATTTTCTGTCGTTGTCGCTACTGTTGCTATGCTAGTTTTATTTTCTAAATCCAACGGTTTTTTTTCCAACAATGATAAATTTGAAAAGCTACTATTAAAAGACGAAGTTATATCTTCTTCTCCAATTTGGATTAAATTATCTGTGTGTGATGATGTGTTTTCTGTTACTTCTTTAATTTCTTTATCACTTGTTGTAGTAGTTAGTGTTATTGTGTTCAAGCTTTGAATATTTTCATCATCTTCACTAAAAGTATCGAAATAATTTTCATTATACTCATCCTCATCCATTTCATCTTCTTCATCTAATGAAGGGAGCATTTTATAAGATCTATTATAAGAAGGTAAGGTTAATTCAGATAATACCGAACTTCCCACTTGTGGACATAATGCATCAGGAGAAAAATTTCCATTAGATTGGTCATTTTCCGAGATGGAAGAATTTGATTGCAAAAGAGGTTTATTAGGAAAGTTACCATCAAACACCATTTCAGATTCTGAATCTGAATCACTTCCAAGATATTCGTCATCATAATCATAATCATAATCATAGTCATAGTCATAGTCATAATCTTCATTATAATCGCACTCAGAAATATAATTATTATATTCAAAGTGAGGGTAATTATCTGAATTTTTATTTTTATCTTTATCTAAATCCAATTTTACATCATGATTATTATTTGCTAAAGAGGCGTCTTGAATATTATTAATACTTTGTTTTTTATGAATAATGTGTTGTTGTTGGTGATTGTCATTCTCGGTATTATTAGCAATTTTTAAATTTTTTGCTCTAATTTTTCCCTTTATTTTTTTATTTATTTTATTATTTTTTTTATTTTTATTTTTTTTATTGTTTTTATTGTTTTTATTAGTTTTAATTGACTTGGTATTTATATTTATATTACTATTTATAGTGCCAACGTTTTGATACTCGTCACAATAATCTGAATCATAATCATAATTATAATCTTCATCTTCCTCACTCTCACTCTCACTATCACTATCACTATCAGCATTATTATTATTATAAATTTGCGTCGAAGTCTTTTGAAGAAAATACTCGCGATCATGAATTTTATCCATAATTGAATCTAAAAAATTAGCAGTCTCAACTAACTCTCTCAGAGAATAATCAGGTTTAGACAACGCGTCATTTAGTCTGCTCCGCACTTGGTGTGCAAGAAGAAATGTCTTTGCATACGATTCCGGTCCGTCCATTGGTAGAATTAATGATTATTATTTTATTATTTATTATTTATTATTAATTAATTTAATAAATAATTTATTTATTATTTATTTATTATTTATTTATTATTTATTTATTATTTATTTATTATTTATTTATATATAAATAATTTATTATTATTAACACAATGTATTAGAAATCAAAAATCATGTGTAATAAAAATAAAATAAAAAAATAAAATAAAATAAAATAAAATAAAATAATAATAATAATAATAATAATAATAATAATAATAAGGGTAATTAATTATACAGCACAAACCAATCCGGCTAACCGACCGGATAATTTCTGCACTCGGACCGAATGATTTATAAACAAAAATCCACAGTATATTTATTATACTATATTATATTTATTATATTTATTATACTATACTATATTTATTATATTTATTATATTATATTTATTATATTATATTTATTATATTATATTTATTATATTTATTATCATATTATGTTATGGCAGATATATAAATATACATAATCATAGCTTTCCGTGAATTTAATATTACACAGTACGGCAGCCAGTGAACCGGTTAGTAAACCGATTAGTAACCCGGTCAGAAAACCGGTCAGAAAACCGATCGGCAAATAAATCTGATTGTAATAACGCGGATTTATTCCTTATTAAAATTTTATTTATTACTATAATTTACTTTAATTTCCATATTTGTTTTATTAATTTGCTTATTTTTCCTATTTTCCTATTTTCCTATTTTCCTATTTTGTGCATACAAGAAATTACGCTAGCGCTTAAATTTAGTCTTCGGTTTTTTTCGGTATTTAATTGCCGTGTTTTATATTGTAAAATTTAAAAATATAAAATTTAATTTACCCGGTTTTGCTAATGTGGTTTTTAATTTTCTATATTTCCTTAACTAATAGTAACTAATAGTAAATAATAACGGGACTAAGGCAGTTCAATTCGGATATATCGGATCGATTTATCAGCCACAAAAAATAAAAAATATATTAGTAGTCATAGTAACCACATTTATACTATACCGGTACTAGTTTTGATTACTAATGAATCTTTTATTTATTATTTATTATTTATTATTTATTTAATAGGAAATAGGAAATTAGCTATTTTCTAAAAATAAATAAAACCCTATCCTTTACACATTAGGAAAAATAAAAATAAATAAAAAAATAATAACTAAACTATTGGGATTCACATAGGATTCCAAAAACACTTTCTATTATATTTATATTTATATTTATATTTATATTTATATTTATATTTATATTTATATTTATATTTATATTTATATTTATATTTATATTTATATTTATATTTATATTTATATTTATATTTATATTTATATTTATATTTATATTTATATTTATATTTATATTATATTTATATTTATATTTATATTTATATTTATATTTATATTTATATTTATATTTATTCATATTCATATTCATATTCATATACTAATTAAAACCACATCCCTAGTCCTCATTCAAATCAAGTCTAACTGCAGGATTGGACTCAATAAAATCTAATGAAACCTTGTGACCTAGTAACTCTCTAATATTCTTAACTCCATATTTGATCATCGTAGGACGCTCTAATGATAAACCCCATCCATGTACACGTAAATTTGGTGGTAATCCCATAGGTTCTAACATTTCTGGACGAAACATTCCAGAATTTCCAATTTCAACCCATTTTTGAAGACCTTCATGCCATCCATAAATTTCCATACTAGGTTCCGTATAAGGATTATATGTAGGTTTAAAACGTAATTTTTCCATACCCATCTTACGGAAAAATTGATTCATAAACCCAATAAGATCTCCTAATGTTAAATCATAATCTGCAATAACTCCCTCAACTTGATGAAATTCTGCTAAATGAGTTGCATCAACTGCCTCATTTCTAAATACACGATCAATTGAAAAATATCTTGCTGGATGAACTCCATCTTCAGCAAGTTTTTTCAACATTTTAGAACTAACTGCTGTAGTATGTGTCCGTAAAACTAATTTTTTAGCTTCTACATCATGCCAATCATATCTATATCCTATAGATCCATAATGTCCTCCTTCATGTGCTTTTTTAACATTTTCCCAATATTTCTTATCCTTTGGCATATCAGCAACTGATGGATCCTTAATATAAAAAGTATCTTGTAAATCTCTTGCTGGATGTTGTTGAGGTACAAATAATGAATCAAAATTCCAAAACCCTGATTCAACATATTGTCCTGTTGGCATTTCAGTAAAACCCATTGAAAAAAAAATTTGTCTAAATTCTTCTCGAACTTTATTTAATGGATGTAAAGCACCAGCAAGTATTTGACTACCTTCTGCATTAAAATTATATTCTTTAAATTTAGAAGTACGCCATGATCCTGATGTAATCATATCTGCTGTAATATCTGTTTGTAAATCTGGTATTTCTAATGAAAATTCTTTACCTTTTTTAACTGCAAAAGATAGAATTTTAACTCTAGAAATTAATTTACGTTTTTTAAGTTCATTAATTTCTTTTTCATTAGATAATGTTTTATTCTTTTTTATTTCTTTTAAAGAAATTAATGTTTTATCAATTGGATCACTTTCACCTTCAGCAATTTTCCTTACTAATTTATCACCATCTTTTTTTATCCAACCAAGTTTAAATGCTGTAGCTTGACCAACTTTACCTGATGTAGCTGATGAACCATTTTTTTCTAATCTTTCTCCAACTTCTGATATTTTAAGTCCACCTAAGGATTCACAAACTGCTTTATAAACAGCAAATTCGTGTGATTTTCCACATTCTTCAATTTCTTGTGCTTCTTTTGTCAAAACCCATTCTTCATGTTCAAGTTGTTTGTATTCAATCATATTTCTAGCTTTTAAAGAATTTAAAGCTCCTTGTAGTACAACCGGTGTAACATTAGGAAAAACAACCGCTGTGTCATCGATTTCTTCTAAAGAGTCCAGTTTTTTTAAAATTTCCTTTGCCAAGTCCATGATGGGTGTTTTATTTGTTTTTATGTTTTTATTATTGATTATTATTATTAATTATTTTTTTTATTTTTTTTATTTTTTTTTACCTGAAATCCAATTAAGCCTTGTAAATTTCTTAGATAACTCAAATATTAAAAAAAATTTTTTTCTTAGATATAAAAAAGTAAAATTGAAAATAAATTTATTTTTGTTTTTCTTTTTTTTTTACGTTGCAACGAAAGTTAATTGTATTTACGATGTAATTTTAGTCCCATAGCAACCCAAGTTAGTAATAGTAATAGATATTAGAGATAATAATTGTAGTATGTGTATAATGACTATAATGAATATAATTATTAGAGACAATTGAATCCTTGTACAGTTTAAAGTAATTCAATGTGTTAATTGAAATTCTTATTGCACTGTAGTTAAAATCTATTGTATGGGAATTTGAAATAAATCAGTTTAGTATGGAGATTTCAAGTGTAACCATGGTGATAATAGTTTTTTTTGAAATAAATTTTGTTTTCAGTCTGTATTCCTACAGGTTTCCAGTTCAGAAAGATCACTTCTGTATTATAATAGTATAAAATTTATGTATACAAGATTATTTACTGTGTATATCATACAATTATTCTATATATAACAAAATTGTCTACCATGTATAGCACTGTTTCTATTTTATGAATAATTACTGCTGTAGAGATGCTTTTTCCACGTAATTGTTTTACTTTCACTTTTTCTTTTGATTTTGATATTCAACTGTTCCTTTCCATAGTTAAATGAATGATAAATATAATTACCAACATAATAAATTTATGGAAAGGAACATATGTGAAATATAAACAACTGAATATAATAAGTAAATAAGTAAAACGCGTAAAACATGCAAATATAAACACATAAACACGTAAACTAAAACATATATTCAAGTACATCCAAAACAACTCTCAACTAATAAGATCAACTTATTGGAAAAATAGAATCTAACGTACCTCTCCTAGATCCGGGTATGAACTAAAATTAAGGACTGTTAGTCTAAATGTGGTGTACGTAGTGACCTATTTAGAGGAATAAAAACAAGAAAGGAAGTTTGCCAGAAATCTAATAATCTCTCTGCATAAGTCTCTACATATACTACGTTTAAATTAAAAATCCCCAATTCCAGTTCATCTCCGGATATAGAAGAGGTACGTTGAAATATAAAAGAGTTGTACTGGAAATTGTAAAATTCATTAATACAAACGCAACCGTAAACAGGGTAACAAGCAAACAAAAAAATATAGTAATTATTATTAAATGAATATTCAAGTGTTTGTAAATATATTTTTTTTAAAAAAAAGAAGTAAACACAGTAAAAATAATAAACATAGACACACAATGGGAATTTTGGAAAAAATAGCACAAATTCAAGACGAACTTGCTCGTACACAAAAAAACAAAGCAACTGAATACCATATCGGATTATTAAAAGGAAAACTTGCAAGATATAGAGCTCAGCTACTTGAACCTACACCTGGATCTTCTTCTGGCGGTGGACAAGGATTTGAAGTTTCGAAATCAGGAGATGCAAGAATAGCTCTAATTGGATTTCCTTCAGTTGGTAAATCATCGTTTTTATCAAAGGTTACAAAAACTAAATCAGAAGTTGCACAATATTCATTTACTACACTTACATCAGTTCCTGGTGTTTTAGAATATAATGGTGCTGAATTACAAATACTTGATTTGCCTGGAATTATTGGTGGCGCAAGTGAAGGCAAAGGAAGAGGCAGACAAGTTATTGCTACAGCTAAAACAGCAGATTTGATTATGATGGTTTTAGATGCAACAAAGGGAGCTGATCAAAAAGAAATTTTAGAAAGAGAATTAGAAGCTGTTGGGATACGTTTAAATAAAAGTCCACCAAATATTTATTTTAAAATTAAGACAACTGGTGGTTTAAAATTTAATTCAACATCACCACCAAAATATTTAGATGCAAAAGTTGTTGGCACAATTTTAAGAGATTATAAAATTCATAATGCTGAAGTTTTAGTTCGTGATGAAAATTGTACTGTAGAAGATTTTATTGATGTTATAAATTATCAACATCGTTCTTATATAAAATGTCTTTATGTTTATAATAAGATTGACGCTGTATCGATTGAAGAAGTTGATAGGTTAGCTCATTTACCTGGTACTGTTGTTATTAGTTGTGAATTAGATCTTGGTTTAGATGATTTAGTTAAAAGGATATGGAAGGATCTTGCTTTATTACGTGTTTATACAAAAAGAAGAGGTGAGCCTCCGAGTTTAGATGAACCTTTAGTTGTTAGAGAAAATTCTACAATAGAGACTATTTGTGATTCTATACATAGATCGATAAAGGATCAATTTAAGTATGCTCAAGTGTGGGGTAGAAGTGCAAAACATAGTCCACAAAAGTGTGGTTTAGGTCACCATATTGCTGACGAGGATGTTGTTTGTGTTGTTACGAAGTGATTGTATGTAGGATTAATTGAAATGAATATAAAAGATTAAAAAGATTATAAATGAATATAAAAGGTTAAAAAGATTAAAAAGATTATAAAAGATTAAATAAAGATTAAATAAAAGTATTAAAATAATTTAAGATAATGAAAACTCAATATTTAAATATTTCAATATTAAATAATCAAATAATTAGAATACTCAATACCCAATACTCAAACTAAATACTATTGTTTTCACTTTAATCCACCAGACATTAATAAAGATTGGCCAGTAATATAACCAGTTATGGCATACATATGAACAGCTTCAGCGACTTCCTGTGGTTCGCATAATCTATGCAAAGGAATAGATTCAACTAAACCTGGGACAGAGTCTGGACTTTGTATCATACCAGTAGAACCTACCATTGCAGGAGCAACATCATTTGCAGAAATATTATATGGAGCGAGTTTTGAAGATAAATTTTTCATCATTGAAGATAAACCACCTTTAGAAGCAGCATAATGACAACCATTTATTCCACCACCATAAGCAGCAATAGATGAAACATAAATAAGTCTTCCCCATTTTTGCTCTTTCATATATGGAACAATTGCTTTTGTAAGAATAAAAGATGCTCTTAAATTAATATTTAAAGTTTTATCAAATTCTGATAATGGAATTTCCCAAATATCAGTAATTCTTTTACCATACCCTGCATTTGAAACTAAAATATCAATACCACCTCTAGAATGAGCTTCACTTGCTTCTTTTACAAGATTAAGAATATCATCGGCGTTAGAAAGATCTGCCTGATGAAATGATATATTAATTATATTTTTATTTTTATTTTCATTTTTATTTTCATTTATTTGTTCATCATTATTATTAACTTTTGATCCTTTTTCAATTAAGTTAATTTGATATTTCTCTTGAAGATTTTTAATAATTTCTAGTAATTTATCTTTGTTAGAGCCATAAGCAAGGGCAAGATGAGTCCCACTTTGGGCAAATCTGTCCGCACAAGCAGAGCCGATTCTAAAAGTTAGTCTTAGACCGAATTGCAAGTGTTTAATTATAATTAAACCCGTCTTATTCATTACTTACCCTCCTGATGCTCCGGTTATTAAAGCGAGTTTTCCTCGAATATTGTTTAAATTTTTTGTTGGGTTTCCCATAGTGAGATTCTATAGTTATTTTATTTTTTATTTATATTAATATAATTTTAAAAATATTTAAAATTAAAAAAATTAAAAAATATTTAAAAATACTTAAAAAAATTAAACCTTGCCAAGTCTTAATTTATATAATTTTTAAATATTTTATTACCCCATGTTTTCTAGTTGGGGTATTGCGGGGAAATTTATTTCGTGGGGGGGGTGTTTGCGTGTAACTACCCCTCTACAGTGTGTTGCTATAGCAAATGGCTACTTTATTTTTTTATACATATTTATATTTATATTTATATTTATATTTATATATATATATT
>JAJMCY010000185.1:0-23472 GCA_030565755.1 Ascobotryozyma cognata
TTTATATTTATATTTATATTTATATTTTATATTTAATGTTATATTTTAAGTTCTATTTTAATTTATATTTTAATTTATATGGAGTTTTAATACACATTAAATACACATTAAATCAGATAAATCATATAAATCACATTATTGCATTACTGAATTATTAAATTAATTCATTTTTTAAAATCAATTTTGTACTGTAATCTAATTTAAAAATTAAATAAAACAAATATTAAGTAATGTAAATAAAAAGTATTAGACTGTGAAGCAAATAAATAATGTTTAATAGTTAATTGTATGTACTGTTTTATGTATTTAAGTGTTTTTTACGTTTTTGAGTATTTTAAGTATTTTAAGTTTTTTAAGTAAGATAAGTTAAGTTTAAATTATTTTAAGTAAATGGATCTATTTTAAATATTTTAAATACTTTAAGTAATTTAAGTGAATGTAAATGTATTTTACGTAATTTAAGTAAATATAAATGTTTAAATATTTTTAAGTAATTTAAATAATTTAAGAAAATTTAAGAAATTTTATGTAGTTTAAATTAAATGTTTAAATATTTCAAGTAAATGTAAATAAGATTAAATAATTTTAGGTAATTTAAGTAAATGTAAATAAGATTAAATAATTTTAGGTAATTTAAGTAAATGTCTAAATAATTTTAAATATTTTAAGTAAATGTTTGAATATCCTATGTATGTATGTATGTATGTATGTATGTATGTATGTATGTATGTATGTATGTTAAGTGCTTTTTTAAATTATTTTAATAATTTTAAGCAATTTAAGTATTTAAGCAATTTAAGTAAATAAATATTTTAGTAAATGTAAAATGCATTTTAAGTAAAGTTTAAATAAGGTTTATTAAGTAAATGCTTAAATAAATCTAACTTAATGCTCAAGTAAACGTTAAAGAAAAGTTAAATGTGTTACTCAGATATATGTAAAATAAACTTTAAATACATAAATGAATGTTAAATGAATCTAAAGTACATGTGAAGTAAATGTTAGTAAAATGCACTAAATGCAGTAAACACATAACATAAACAGTAAACAATAAATATGTACACGTTCTTAATTATAAACATCTGTTCACAGTCCTTTAATAACCATATGTAATCATTTATAAACAAAAATGGAAACCATAGCTCTGAAAGACTTAAAATCTCAAAGTTTTAGTAAAACCTCATCAAATAAAATAGACACTAATCAAGATATCAATGTAGATATTAACATTGACGTAAATATAAATGATAATAATAACATCTCCTATGCACAAACAGTCGCAAATCTAGATAATGACATAGAATTAGAATTAAATTTACCAATATATGATAAAATTTATTCACAAAAAAACGCACACAAGTTAAATGAAATTATACCACAAAATGATAAATATGATTCACTTAAAAATGAAAATGAAATAAACAATGATACTTCATCAACTATTAATTCAGATTGTTCATACCATCATGATTCAAATCTTAAAATAACAGTAGTTGGTGATGAAAGAGTTGGTAAAACAAGTTTATTACTTGCATTTACAAATAATCAACCAGTCACTAATGAATATTATCCAACCCTTTTTGAAACTTATACATCTAGTATGTATATATCTTCAGAATTAATTAAACTAGAATTATGGGATACCTCTGGTCAAGAAGATTTTGATAGATTAAGACCACTTTCATATTTAAATACTGATATAGTATTATTATGTTTTTCAATTATAGATCAATCGTCACTTGCAAATATTGTTAATAAATGGTCACCAGAAATTGATTTATATTGTTCAAATACCCCTAAAGTTTTATTAGGCTTAAAATCTGATTTAAGAAATGATAGATTAACAAAAGAATTATTAAAATCTAGAGGTCTTAAAACTGTTTCAAATAAGGAAGCATTAAAAATTTCAAAAAAATTAAATTGCGTTTTATATACTGAAATTTCTGCAACTGATTTTGATAATGTTGAATTGTTTTTTAGAAATGTTGTTCAAAATATAATTGAATATAGATTTCAAAAAAATAATGCCTTAATTATTAGTAATAAATTAAATGAAAATAATTCGAAAATAAATGAAAATAATTCAAAAAAAAATAAAAACTCTTCATGGATACCCAAATGTCAATCAAAATTTTCATTACCTTCAATAATCTCAAGAGGTTCAAGTACATCAGAAGAACATTTCAATGAAGAAAAGACAACCTTAGAATTAAATGATGATTTCTTATTAATGCATCCTATTAATTTGAATAAAAAAGAGAATGCTGATACGACTAAAAATACAAATACTAACACAAATACAAATACAAATACAAATACAAACACAAACACAGATACCGATGATAATTCAACACTTCATGCTTCCGTTCAAACAAGCGAATACTATATAAAGGATTTTAACAATATACCAACTGAACATTATATTAAAAACCCGCACTGTGTGATACAGTAGTTTATCATATATATTTCATAATTTATTATGCAATTTAATAATTCATCATAGATATTTCAAGATATTTCATATATATTTCATAATTTATTATGCAATTTCATAGTTTATTATAGATATTAATTAATAATAAATACTTTCAAACATTTCATTTTTCTGTAATTTACTAATTCACAGGTTCAGTTTTTATTGTCTGATTATCATTTTCATTTTCTTTTTTGACTTCATTTTCTTTTTTGACTTCAATTTCATTTTTATCTTCATTGCCATTTTTACTAGTATTATCTTCACTTTCCATTTTTTCCGTTCTATCCTCTGGTTGCTTGTTTTTTGAAGTTTCTGGAATTTCGTAAATATTGGACCATAGATTAGATACAGACTCGAAATCTTTTCCAACCTGGAGCAGTTAGTTAATGTAAAAAAAAAAAAAAAAAAAAAACCTATGGGAAACCCATATAAAACCAATAAACTTACCGCAATAGAGCCTTCCAAAGACCTATTTAGCATGTTAATATTTGTAAGAACATTATCAAGTTTGGTTGATATTTCCGATAACAAGGCCTCTCTTTCCCTTTCGAAATCCATTTATAACAATAATTGTAAACTATATCTGTAATATGATATAATTTTTAAACCGTGTAAATTTTAAATTTCAAATTTAAACAAATAATACCTGTTTAAAGTTTTTTTTACTTAAAAAAATAGTGGAGCACTTCACTGTTATATTTATAATTTACGCAAAATGATTACAGTTGTTAAAGTTATTTGTATTTATAATTATTTACTATTTACTGGTACAATCTACTACTATCTATTCTTGCATTTCTTATTTTATTCTTTTTTATTTCATGATTTTTCTTATTTTATTCTTTCTTATCACTATTTTTTTTGAACTTCATGTGCACAATTTTGATTTCTGTCTAATAATAAGTTAAAAAAAGTCTTAATTTTAACACTTTAAACTATTAAAAATTGGGTTGCTATGGTTCTTTCTTAATTTATTCCTTTTATGTAATTATTCTATTCTATAAGTAGTAATTTAAACGCAAATAATAGATAAATAATGAATTTTTTTACTAGTTATTTATTAAATGTTCAAGTTTCTATGTGTACTTTTATATACAAATAAATAGCTCTATTAATTATAATACTAATTAATTAGTTTTCTAAGAAAACTGCTCCTTTTTGATATTGTGTTGGAATAAAATATGTTTTATTCAATATCTTATTTATTCTAGTTTAAAATCGATTTTAATATCTGATCAGACTGTAAATAGAGTAGGGTTGAGTATTTATTTAAACATTGACTTCATTATTCTGTTGGTTGTCATGGATATTGGTTTAAAATTGTTTTAATATAATTGTGTTTCCTAATTAGTACAAATTACTTTCTAAAAATGGTTTTACGTAGTTGTAAAAAGACAAATTAGGAATCAAATAAGACTATATGTATTAGGGTATTGAGAAGTAATGCATATGAGAAGTGTTAAAGCTGTATGAGAGATTTGTAAATAAATTCATTATATAACATTTAAAAGTATAGAAAATAAAAAAAGTACTCTTAAAAGAATAGAATAAATGTTTTTTAAATTTTTGGAGATTATTTTACTTTTTTCTTTTTTTTTTTTTAACTCATTTTATAGTTTTCAATGAATTATTTGTAAATATTTAAGAAATCGTAACAAACGGGAAGAAAAAATGTAAATAAAATTAAATAACTAATTTAAAACAATAAATATTATTTAAAAAATTTAAGCAATAAATAAAACACATAAATATTTGAATTGAAAACAGAAATAATTATTTGTAAGATATAGAACTACTTATAGATACAATGAAATTCATGCTTATTTTACAGTAAAATGCTCTATTAAAAGTAGGTTACCACGGTAACACAATAAAAGCTATAAACAAGTCATTATAAACTATTAACAGTAAAGAGTCTTCTACGTTCTTACCAAAAAAAAAAAAATAAAACTGTACAAACACCGTAAACAACCTTCAAAAGTATATACATAAATACATAAACAAGTAGAAAACAATTAATAAATATTAGTTGAAAACAAAAAGAATGAAATTCATTTTAAATCATGGGTTTGTCGATAGTATTTTATCATTAAAGGAAGCTTGTTTAAAAGTAGTCGTCTTTTTCGAGAATCTGATATTAGAATACCAATAGTTTTCTCTGAAAAGCGAACAGCTTTTTTCATATGACTTTGCCTATGAAGCATTCTAATATAATGTAGTCTAGATAGTTTCTTATCGAATGTATATTTCGCATTAGATGACTGAGTAATGTTTAAGTTTAATGGTTTTCGTAGTACACATAAAATTCCAGATCTTGAGTAATTTAATCTTTTCTTACCGTAAATTATAACCTTTTCAGCACTTGGTAAATCTTTAATTTCCATAAAAGCATCGTGCATTTCTTTTAAAATCAATTTAGAAGGCTTTTCTATGCCAAGGCTTAATCTTGAATCAATAATTTTCCATATTGTGTACAATTCCACACGACAATGTGTATTTGATTTTCTAAATGCTTTAATAAAATACTGAAGAAGTGTGTTATCTAAATAAGCGTTTGATGCATTTTGAAGATTATTTGATAGTTGTGAAAATAGTTTTTTAATATCTTGAAATTGGTTATGAAACATGTAATTTTTAACAAGAGCTCGTAAAACCAAAATACGGTTTTTTATAAGAGGATCATCTATTTTTGAGTACTCTACAGAGTATCTAGTAGAACTCACACAGGGCCCTAGATTAGAATTTTCTTCTATAAAACAAGATGTTATTAAATACTTATACTTGGAGAGATAATGTAATGATTTGGATGCAGTAGAAATGCTTTTAATATATAATGCAATTGATTTTGGAGTAGGGGTGATATTCATTTCTATGAAAAGTTCAAACACTATACAAGCAGCAGCATTTTGTAAATTTTTAACTAAACCGCTTAGAATAATTTCAAGCAATTTTTCATTTGGCAGGGAGTTCAAATTTAATAACTCTTCCCCTAACTCAATCAATTGTCCATGTCTTGGAAATAAAAATATTTTAGATATATTATTAAAATCGTCTCTTGGATCAGAATCTGACTTAAAAGAAGGTCTATTATGGTGTATAATATCTTTCCCTTTTATGTTTATTAATAGTTTTTTAACAAAGTCGACATTGGTAAAGGTTGAATTTAAAGTTTTGTTGATATTTCCAAGTTTATCAAAATGTGAATCTAATAAATTTGTGTTTGAATTTTTAAACTTTTCCAAAGAATCCATTATTCCTTTGCTTATACTGATATTTTTAAAATTCTTTTCAATTTTTTGAAAATTATTGTATCTCAAAGTGCCAGAAAGGAATTTATAAAAGTGTACATCATTATTTTTTTCAGAGTTTTTTAATAAACTATAAAATTCATTTTGTATTATACCGAGCGCTTGTAAATAATTTGCCAATTCTCTAATTTTTTCCTCCTTAAGTTCGTCTTTAATTTTTCTAGAGTTGAATTTTCTATGGAATTTATTAATGAAATTTATAGAAATTTCAACTCCTTTGGATACTATTATGTTATTTGATATTAAAATATTGCTATTGCTATTGTTATTGTTATTAGTATTTTTATTAGTATTAGTATGGACACTATTTGTGTTTTTTAATTTAGTGACTTTATCCTCTTTGTATAAATTTTCAAATGGAATTATTTCATTTTTCATTGATTGTAGAGTAGAATAATTTCTAAATTGTCCAAACGGATTAGGTTTTGCTGTTTTTTTAATATTTTTAGTTTTTCCCATAGTAATAAATTTAAAATTGTTAATTTTATTTTTTTCCGTAGTAAAAAGAAAATCTTTTTTCTTATAGATACAACAACAGTTATTAAAATTTAAATTAGGAAATAGGGATAAAAAAATAGATTTTATAGATAAAAAGTTTAAATTAAAATTAAATTTAAAACAATTTATACTTTTATTAAATTTATCATCCTTATCACCTTTAACCATTCTCTCCTCTTTTGGTAAATATAAAAGCTTTTCAATTTCATTTTCTTGAAATTTCCTGTAAGCCATACCAACCCATACTAACATGTATACAAATTGACCGCCAGCGCCAAATTTTAGCCATAGTTTAAATTCTTCTGCTGACCCTTCAGCAGGATAAAAATTATTATATCTATAAAACCTTTTATTAGGCGTTTTAATACCAGAGTAAAATCGTTTACTAAATATTTTTATATATTTATTTTTCCTAAGAAGTCTAAGTCTTATCGAGTCCATTCGATAGTTTTTTATTCCTTTATTAATTATTCCTTTATTAATTATTCCTTTATTAATTATTCCTTTATTAATATATTTAACTTTGCGTTACTATGGGTAAAACATTAAATAAAAATTAAATAAATAAAAATGAAATAAATAAAAATGAAATAAATAAAAATGAAATAAATAAAAATTAAATAAATAAAAATTAAATAATCGATACAAAATTATTAGGAATTTAGTAGGAATCTCTTTTTTTATTTTTTTTTATTTTTTATTATTATTTCTACTTGAAATTTCTTTTTCTCTATTAGTTGAAAATTCAATTTTGTTCCATAGTAAAAATAAAAAGCAAAAAAGAAAAAAAAAAAAAGAGAAAACTAGAAATAATATGTCCGTTGCTATAGATACGAAGTTTTTTTACATAGTAAATTTTTAATTAAACCTATAAAAGATTTTTTATTTGCCAAGAGAAGAGTGATTTTCAAAGGATTATTTGCACAGTTTTAGTGATTTTTGTTATTTGTTATTTGTTATTTTTTATTTATTATTTTTTATTTATTATTTATTATTTTTTATTTATTCATCATTTATTATTTATTTATTTGGTTTATCATTGATCATTTTGTTTCTTTTTATTCCCATGTTCTACCTCACTTTAAAAGCAAATTTAGAAGGAATAACTGATCTTCTCCCTAGAGACGAAGAAGGATATGTTTATGAATATTCATTTAAAATTAGGTAGTTTATGTATTTAGTAATTATTTATTTTTCACCATTAACATAAAGATGTCTGTCTTGTCATGAAGTCCATCCTAATTGGGTCACTATAAATAAACATGTATGATAATCCTGTGAATTTTATAGTTTGTATTAATTTTAATTGTATTTTATACATTTGTTAACATAAATAAACTAAAAGAACACTGTAGTATGTAGTTTTTTTTCTCTTTTTTTTTTTTTTTAAAAAAAAAAAAAAAAAAAAAAACATCTTAACTAAGTAGTAAATTAATCTATAGGATTTACCTGGTAGTAGAGGAGAAGCAAATCTAGTATGGAAATGTAAACTTTGCAAAGTAAGTGTAGATTAATTTAAATTAACCTAGAATAATTAATAATTAATATTTAATAAAGAATAAATAATAAATAATAAATAATAAATAATAAAGAATAAATAATAAATAATAAATAATAAATAATAAATAATAAATAATAAATAATAAATAATAAATAATAAATAATAAATAATAAATAATAAAGAATAAATAATAAATAAAAAGCAAACTAACAAGACTAACAACCAGAGAGAATCATCAGTGGGTAAGTAAGATCATTCCTTTGAAAAAATATAATTACTAATTTATCATCTTTAAAGCATTCAAAGGCAAAACATTCCCATACAGTATAGATGATTCAGGAAAAAAGAAAAAAATCGATGAATTCGATTGTCGTGGTTGCGAATTGGTGGAGTTCAAAGCTGATGTATGTATTACAATATTTCATATGATATTTATTATTCATTTTAATAGATTCATAAATATATTCTTTATTCTTTATTCTTTATTCTTTATTAATATTAACCGTTTTAGAACTTTTGGAAATGCAAAGGAGTCGAAAGTGGAACAATTTTCAACGAAATCGATCTCAGCGAAGGCGAATGGTACGACTATGATGAAAAAGCTGCCGAACAAGTGTCAGTAACTGAAATCGAATGGGATATTTCCAGAACCGGTTAGCATATAAATTCATATAAATTCATATATAGTTCATATATAATCTATATATAATTTACATCTATTCAATGTGAATACACAAGAGTAAACCAAACATAGATTAATTTTTTTTTAAAAAAAATAACACAAAACAAACAAAAAGCAAAGCCAGTAAATAGTCATAAAATCATAAATCATGTCAAATCATTAATCGTAGTGGTAGGTCTTGTAAGTAATTATTGTTTCACTTTTCTTAAATAACCATGCAATGAATCAACCCGAGCCTTCTTCGAAAGACCTACCCGGAAACGCATAGTCAAAGGGTTTTTACTTTTCTTAAGTGGTTCCTTTGAATGGATTACATGGCTTGTATTTACAGTTTTCTCCTCTAAAATACTCCTAGTTTCCTTTTTCCCATAAGAAAGTGGGCTACCAAGACTATCTTGATTTTCCGCAGAGGGAGCAGGGTTATCAACATTATCTTGTTTTTCATTAGAAGGGTTTAGGTTATTATCTTGATTTTCTATTAAGGGAAAAGGGTTTAGATCTTTCATTTCTTTATCACTTCTATTAACCACAGTCTGTTCTTTTTCCTCGTCTGTATCGGATTCTATATATTTTTTAGATCTATTTAATAATTCATCAGGAACGGTTTTTGATTTTCTTGTGGTTCTTCTAGATTTTTTACTCTCTTGAGAAACTGTTGTATTAGATTCGTTAGTATAACTGATAAGAGACTCGTTATTTTCGGAACTTAGAGATTCAACAAGACTTTCATTTGTTAAGTGTAGTTCATTGCTGTTTTTTTCTTTATAATCATTGAAGACTTCATTCGATTCAATAGACGAATAAATATTTTCAATTTCATTTTCATCTTCTTCTATTTGTGTTTTGCTTTTTTTTATAGATCGTTTTTTTTTCTTTTTTGTTTCGACAGTTTTCGATCGTTTTGTAGCATTTTTACGAGATTTTGGTTTGCTTTTAACTTTCTCCTCAGTGTAGTCGAGATCATCCTCAGATACTTTTCGTTTTGTATTTTTTTCAGGAATAGTCTCAATTATTTCGCAATACTCGGTTGTCGTGTTTGAGTCTTGTGGTAAATTTTGTAAGTCATCGTGTAAGTCATCGTGTAAGTCATCGTGTAAGTCATCGTGTAAGTCATCGTGTAAATCATCGCGTAAATCATCGTGTAAATTTTCATTACATTGTTCTATATTTTGGGAGATAATTTCGGGGATATTTTGTAAATCATTCTGTAAAATTTCCTTATATTGTTCTACATTTTGTGGTATATTTTCCTCTATATTTTGTAGCAATTGTGGCGACTGTGGCAACTGTGGCGAATCTTGACAATTCCCAGTGTTGCAGTCGTTGCTAGGCAATTCCAAATTAAAAATTTGATTTTCCTTATTAAACTCATAATTTAATTGATCAGCATTTGACCAATATTCAGTTTTGCTTCTTCTATCCAGGTTAAAAAATAAATCTTCATTATTAATATGGCTAGCTTCTAGTCCATTATCTAAGTTAGTATTCAAGTCACCATGGAAACCAGAATTATCCATATAATTCCCACTATAATTCTCATTATTACGTAATTTTAATTCCTCATCAAATTGGTATGTATGTGACTGCCGTAATGTTTGCAGCATTTTATTTTCTATATTAATATTATTAGTATTATTAGTATTATTATTGTTATTATTTGTATCCGAGCGGTCCGAGTCTTCCGAATCCTCAGAATCACATACAATGATACGTCTTTTATTAGAGACAAAATCAGTTTCCATAATATGAAGTAATTTTATTTTTTTATTTATTTATTTTTTTATTTATTTATTTATTCATTATTTTATTTTATTTTATTATTTTTATTTTTATTTTTTTTGTTTACATTGTTTGTGATATAGCAACAGGAAGTAAACAAACAAAAACAACGCGTTATCTACGCGTTTCAAATTGATGACCAAGAATAAAAATATTATTAGTAATCGACTTTAACTACTAAGCATTGTAGTATTATTAATAAGTGACAATAGATTATAATTAAGCATATCACTATGACAACACAAGATAAAAGTATGGTTTTCTTAGTAATTTCTAAACTCATCATAAGATTTCTATACTATAACAAATTCTGTAGATTTTGTATCGTATATAATCGTGTGTAATATGCCATCGTAGCTTTATTAGTTTTCATCTATAAATTGAAATAAAAGTAAAAGTAAAAGTAAAAGTAAAAGTAAAAGTAAAAGTAAAAATAAACAATGAACAATAACAATAACCAATAAAAAATAAACAATAAACAACAAACAATAAACAATAAAAAACATAGTAAACATAGTAAACATAGTAAACATAGTAAACATAGTAAACAGAAAAACAGGAAACATATAAAAAACAAAACAAAAAAAATAAACAAACAACCAAACAGAAAGATCCTATACATCATTAGGACGGCCAGAAAGCATGTCTGAAATACCTTTGATAGGATGCCAATGACGATAATAAGATCTTCTAAATTCAAGTTCAGTATCAAAATCATACAAATGTTTAACTGATGTAAAGACGGTTTTAGCGCCACGAATTCCAATAACCGCTGCAGTATCAGGATTCTTTAAAATTTCACTAGGAGGTAGTTGGTTTTTTTCTAAGAACTTAATTGAACTTATTGCAAAACCAATAGCTCTAATACGATCAATTGGAGAAGGTGCACCACCTTGTTGAACATGACCAGGAATTGCAGATCTAGCTTCAAATCTTCCATTAGCTTCTGATCTTATTATATTAGCAAGAATTTCTGTTGTAAATGCTTCAGAACTCTTTTCATTACGAATAATTAATTTACCAGCTCGACTTACTCCCTGATCTACAGCAAATGATTCACGAAGATGTTCAATATTTTGTAAAAGACTTTTAAGAGTAATCCCTTCTTCAGGAGTAAAAACTGCAACAGCTCCACATACAAGTCCAGCAACAGTTGCTATATAACCAGAATGTCCACCTTGAACTTCAACAACAAATACTCTTCTTCTAGTTGATGAAGCTGATTGTTTAATTACATCACAATATGAAGTTAAAACATTTAAACAAGTGTCTGAACCAAGTGAATATTCTGATCCAGGTACATTATTAGAAATAGTAGCAGGTACAAGGACCATTGGAATTCTAAGGGCAGGGTATGAAGTTCTTGCTTCAGATAATTGATAGAGTGATATAAATGCTTCAAATCCACCAATAATTATTAAACCATTAAATTGATATTTTTGAAAATACCATGCAACCATTCCCATATCAACATCTGGCGTAGTACGATTGGTACCAATTTCAGAACCACCTTCAGTACCCCATTCTTCCATTGAAAGCCAGTTGAGTTCATGAACTGAATCATGTCTTGTAAGACCAGTGAAACCATTATAAATTGCATAAGGTGTATGACCACGAGAGAAACAATATGCAGCAGCAGCTCTTGTTGCGGCATTCATACCTCCTGCAGGTGCACCAATATGAATTATAGCAATTTTTAAACGTTCATTTACAGGGAGTTTCTTTTTAGAAGAATCAGTATCAGATATTGCACAAAAATGTTCATAATATTCAGAAAATGAGGTATCTCTTAATGACATTGCCTTATCAAATTCTTTATTTGCAATACAAGTTGCAACAGATTTAGTTAATTTAACAGATTCCATAAGAGGAATACGAGTAATTTTATTACCAACTACACCAATAACTGGAGAAGGAGTATCTGGAGTTGCAGACAAAATTGCATCAACAGCATCATAACCTTGTAAAGTTGCAAGTAAACGATCATAAGCTACTGGAGGACCACCACGTTGAACATGACCAAGAGTTGTAATACGAGTATCGAGTTGTAATTGTTCAACCAATACATTTTTAACAGCTTCTGAGTTTATAGGTTGTAAATCATCATCTATTGCACCCTCTGCAACGATAACTAAAGTTTTTCTTTTCCCTTTTGCACGATGTTTTTTAATAATATCACACATATCATTTTTCCAAGTTTTAGAAGATACAGGACGCTCAGGGATAAATATAAAATCAGCGTTTGTTGATACACCAGACATTAAAGCTAACCAACCACAATGTCGACCCATTACTTCAACAATAAATGCTCTTGAATGTGATTGAGCAGTTGTATCGATATAATCAACCATTTCGCAGATACGAGCTAAGGAAGAATATGCACCAATTGTTGTGTCAGTTTCAGCCATATCATTATCTATTGATCCAACTAAACCAGCAATATTAAGATTTTCATGTCCAATTATTTGATCTTTTGTTAATTCACCAGTATCAACGAGTTCTTGAAGTAAACTTGGCCATTCTTGACGGAATAAATCAGCACCAGTAAGTGAACCATCACCACCACAAACAATTAAAGCATCAATACCATTAACAACTAAATTTTTTGCAGATTTTAAACGACCAGGTCTTTCTCTAAATTCAGCACATCTAGCAGTACCGATTGGAGTACCACCTTCTGCTAACCAACCTCTAACATCAAACCAATCCATTTTTTTAATATAATTTCCACCATTTACTAATCCCTTATAACCTTCATAAATTGCAAATGGTTGACAACCACGATGGATTGCTGATCTTACAACTGATCTAACAGCTGCAGCCATTCCAGGAGAATCTCCACCTGAAGTCATAATACCAATATTCTTTGATGAATTATTATTATTATTATTATTAATATTTTTGTTACTATCATTAGATAGAATTGTTGAGGATTGAATATCTAAAGAGATTTTTCCTGTTGATAAAGGAATCTCACGTATAGTGAAACCAATTAAATTGCTTAAAGGATCAATTGTGTAAATTTCTATTGGATTATCATTATTTGGATGAGCTTGAACAGGTGAATTTAACTTTGACAAAACATTTTGTATAAATTTTAAATTATTAATTTTAAAAACTGTTGCATTTTTTACACCCCTCCAATCAATTTCTGTGTCTGGATCGTAAATAATTTTCTTATGGGCATCAAATTTACTATTTAAAATAGCATCCGTAGTAAGACGTAGTTTTATAACCATTGGAGAAGAATAATCAACCGATGAATTTTTAGTGAGAACCCGTTCAGTCGAACTTCCAGAAGAAACATGTTCAGTAATACTCTGAACAGAAGCAGCACTAAATTTCTCACAATCCGCTAACAACCATGTTTCGTTTGTAGATGACAAACAATGATCAGAATTATTATTCAACTGAATCAGCCTTGGATCGAACTCTTTTACCGTTTTAAAACCTAAAGTATTATAAAATTTGACCGTCTCTTTGTAAACAGGATCTGAATTCGTCACAAAGGAGACAAACGAAAGTGAATTTATATCTGGGTTTGTTTCTGTCATATTGGTATCCTAGGGAATGAAAGTAAATAAATAAATAAATAAATAAATAAATAAATAAATAAATAAATAAATAAATAAATAAATAAATAAATAAATAAATAAATAAATAAATAAATAAATAAATAAATAAATAAATAAATAAATAAATAAATAAATAAATAAATAAATAAATAAATAAATAAATAAATAAATAAAATAAAAATAATTTACAAAATACCAAAATATTAAGTGGCAAATGTAAATCCAAGCAAAATAAATGCTATCTTTTCCTTAAACTGGAATAAACACAAGAAAAAGAAAAAGAAAAATAAAAATAAAAAGAAAAATAAAAAAAATAAAAGAAAAACAAAAACAAAAATAAAAATAAATAAAAAATAAATAAATAAATAATATAAATAAAATAAATAAAATAAATAAAATAAATAAAATAAATAAAATAAATAAAATAAATAAAATAAATAAAATAAATAAAATAAATAAAATAAATTAAATTAAATAAAATAAATTAAATTAAATAAATAAAATAACTATATGACAAAATAGAAATTTATTACTAGTAGAAACGGAGAAACAAAAAATACAAAAAAATCGAATTCAATTGTGTTTACTATGAGAAAAACAAATAATAATAGTAAATAATAATAATAAATAATAATAGTAAATAATAATAATAAATATTAAGCATACAATTTTGTCTCCTCGGACAATAATAATACTGAATCGGACTAGAAGAGAGCCGGTATAGTTAGGGTTTATTTATTATTATTTATTAGTATAGTAGATATAATTCGTTTTTGTTTTGTTTTTCAGTAAATAATATGTTTTTATTCGAAATTAAGATCCGACATTGCATAGCAACGGTGTTTTTATTTAGTGTTCTTTTATTACGGTATATTATATTATATTATACCGGTATTATATTTACTATTTATTATTATTACGTTTTTCTCACACAAATGTGCATACTGTATATGTTTATGCCATTACTGTCTATTACGAAATTATTTTTACAGTATAAAAAAGTATAGAACATGATGGAACATGATGGAACATGATGGAACATAATTGTAAACACAGTTACCATGGAAATGTATCACATGCAAAAAAATAAGAATGCATAACCATAACAACGCATTTTTTTTTTTTATTTATATATTCTATGAAAATTTTTCTTTTCCTTTTTTCTTTTTCTCTTTTTCTTTTTTCTTTTTTCTTTTTTTTTTTTGTTTCTTTCTTCATACATCAAAAATGTATTAAATCAATAATTACTATGTTGCATGCAAATATTAAATTTAATGTAAAACACTTTGGTCTTACCTTACTCTTTAATGTTTTTATAGCCCCGTGAATATTTAAATGATAGGTTAACGTTATAATGGCTTCAAATCTTTTTTTTTGCTTTTTTTAATAAATTAGACATTTAATTCATAATCAAAAAATACTGCTCATATTTTCATTTGGAAAGGTATTAAATTTTAAGTTTATTTTCAAATATAAAAAATAATATTAAAAGGTTGATTTGTTTTCTCTATTTTATGATAAGTAGCCATGCGAGAAAATAACATTATCGGGCTGAGATTTAGTGGTATCGTAAGATCCGAGTGTTTTGTATTTCAAGTTTAATTTTATTTGCTTGTTACATTTTAATTATTCGTTTACATATATTTTTCGTGTATGACAATAATTTTGTTTCCATGGTATTATACTTTTGTTACTCACGTGACAATTACATTCAAATTAGTTAATATAAAATGAAAAGTTAAAATAAGATAAATAAAAATAATAAAAATAAAATAAATAAAAATAATAAAAATAATATAACATTTAAAACCATAATGATTACATAATAGTCAAATAATATTCATAGCTTAATTAATAATTATTTAAATCTTACATATGTTAATACAACGTAAAACATATGATAAATACAATTGATATTTTATAATTACATAATATGAAATAAAATTAATTATGGATGGATTTATAATATATTATATATTATATATGGTGGATATTTAGTCAGCAGTATATAGTTGACTAATTATTTACTGTATTATTATATATACATTATAAATATATATGTAAATCAAAGTACTTGTTAGTAATAATATTTGTATTGAAGTACATTACACACACGTATAAGTTTTGAATCACAATGAAATAATATAAATAATATATATTAACATGATTTTAATATCTTTATTTTAAAAAGGTTATGTAAAAGTGTTTAAAGAGTAGACTAGTAAAAGTATTATTTATGATCTATATAATAATAACATTGAATAATAGTAAGCCACAACAACAAATACGAGCGAACCTAGTAAACCAATAAGCACAATATTAAACAGCAAACAATGGTAGAGCGTAAATTTTTATATAGAAGTATATAGGAAAAGATGAAATAATATAAACTGTAATAGGAAAAGATGAAATAATATAAACTGTAATAGGAAAAGATGAAATATTATATACTGTAATAGAAAAAAATGAAATATTATAAACTGCAATAGTAAAAGATTGTATATGTTAACATCTAAATTATGTTTGTAATTCTATCTGTACTGATTTAGTTGATGTAAATATTAATTAGAACTTAAATGCGATTTTATTATGAGCGGATAGTATTTAGATAATATTTACTTATACTTCATTGAGTAGATATTAAGTTAATCTAGTATACTATGTTTGCACTTGTAGAAATAACGTCTTTATTGCTTTAAACAATAATAGATACTAGTTGAAAACATAATTGTAGTATTAATTAAATTAAGGTAAAGCAGATTTATTTAATATAAATAATGATACTTGACTGAAATGTTCAGTTAGTATTCGGCTTTTGTTTTATTTGTAATGTATTATTTTGTGTTTATAACAATCATTATTTATAAGTATAATTGAATTACAAAAATGAAATTAAATAAATAAGTTATTATTATAACTTATTACTTTGGTGCTTTTTATTTATATTTAAATATTATTGTCTATAAATACGATCATATATGTAGTGTGTAAGAGAATAAATTTCAGATAGTACTGTATCATTTATTTATATACATGGTATATACATCATTTCCATTACGTAGAATATACAATTATTAAATTTATACTGTTGACTAGGAAGTCTATTACATTTTGCGCTTTTTAATGTCATTTATTTCAGAGCTTGATACCAACGACGGTGGCGAGTGTGAATTTAATTGTTCTTGTTTTAGTTCTTGTTGTAGTTGTGATTGTTCTTGTTTTAGTTCTTGTTGTAGTTGTGATTGTTCTTGTTCTTGTTTTAGTTCTTGTTCTTGTTTTAGTTTTTGTTCTTGTTCTTGTTCTTGTTCTTGTTCTTGTTCTTGTTCTTGTTCTTGTTCTTGTTCTTGTTCTTGTTCCTGTAGTTCTTCTTGTTCTTGTGGATGTAATAAACCCGAATACAAAGATCCATACAAAGACTCGAGATCTTCTTTAGAATCTACATATTTAGTAATATTAAGAGGTAAGAAATCAGTTTTTAATTCTCTACTTTTTTTAGCTTTCGGTGTAGGTGCTTTTTTATTTTCTTGTAAATAAAATCTTCTCAGTAGCATGATAGCTTCTTCTCTATAAAAGCCAGGATATACTTTAAAAGGAGACAACAAAGTAGATGGATAGTTGTCATTGTCATTGTCATTGTCATTTTCATTTTCATTATCATTTTCATTTTCATTATTTGTACTTGATACATATCCATATTCAGAATACATTTTATCAGAATTTATCCGTAATATAGAGCCACATCCACCAAATCTATCATTTGCACAACCAAAATAAACTGAACGTATATTTAATTGTCTCAATGCAGATGCACACATTATACATGGTTCAACAGTGACATATAAATCAACTTCCTTAAAAATAGATACAGGATAATTTGAAAGTATATCTTCAATACCCAAAAATTCTGCATGTCTTGTTCCCTAATATTTAGTATTCCATACAAGAAAGAAAGTATAAACAGTAAACAAATAAATAATAAATAAATAAATAATCAATAAATATAATAATATTCATTTACAGTTACAAAACATACACACAAAGATCTTGTAGTGGCATTCATTCCTTTAGCTAAAACTTTATTATTATGCACAAAAACGCATCCAACTGGAACTTCATCTAAGGTCATTGCTTTTTTTGCCTTATTGTTAGTAGGAAAAAGTATAATACAATTGAATATATTTTTGTTTACTTTATTTGTGTAACAAAAACATAATAATAGCATACCATCTCCAATGCCATTCGCATAAACTTTTTATGCTTACTGGCCAAGTCCATTTTATTACACTATAAAGGAATAATTTTATATTGTATAATAATTTTATAATAGTAATAATTTAATCGTATATTATATTGTATTATATATTGTATTATATATTGTATTATATATTGTATTATATATTGTATAAATTACATAATATATATTAGCGTATTTGTTTCGTATTCGTACCTTGTTTTTCTAGTGCAACACCTAAAAATTAGGAAAAAGTAAATCTTCATGCACACACATATAACTTTATTGTATTTTATTTAATCTTTACTATGTATCACCATGGGAACTATATCTAATTATAGTTATAAATTTAAACTATAATTTGGTTGTGAAGCTAATGAAACGTTGTGTTGAGTTAAGGAAAAATTAAAGAAAAACTTAAAAAGGAAACTTAAAAAGGAAACTACAGTATTAAACTACTACCTTTATTGTGGGAATCCCATAGTTTGGACTGGTTAATTTTTACTTATACTAACAGACATCATGAACGCAAATTTGTCCGGGGCAATTAAAAAAGCAGAGTCTTATTTGGCAAAAATAGCTTCCCAGAATAATAAATTTAAAGCCTTAAACACTGTCAAGTGTGAGAATGACGTTTATTTAGAACTTAAAAAGGCTTTTAACAGTGGTGAGTTTTATGCTTTATGTTTTATGTTTTATATTTTATATTTTATATTTTATATTTTATATTTTATATTTTATATTTTATATTTTATGTTATCTCTTCAATTACTTGACTAACCTTCTTTTTTTCTTCCCCAGATGGAGACCTAAACGGAATTGTTGGCGTTATTAAAGATAACATCTGTACTTTAGATCTTCCAACAAGTTGCTCTTCTAATATTTTAAAAGGTTTGTTTGTTTTTCTAATCATTTCATAAAAAGATGTAAAACTAACTAATGGAATTTTTATTTAGATTATATGAGTCCATATGAAGCAACTTGTGTTAAACTACTAAAAGAATCAGGAATGGTTGTAATAGGTAAATCAAATATGGACGAATTTGGAATGGGTTCGTCAAATACATTTTCTTGTTATGGATCAACTATAAATCCATGTAAAGAATTTGAAAATGATACAAATATTAAAAATTTACCTCATACAACTGGTGGTTCATCAGGTGGTTCAGCTGCTGCTGTTGCTGCTGGATTTTGTGATGTAGCTTTAGGAACTGATACAGGTGGTTCAGTTCGTTTACCTGCTTCTTATTGTGGCGTAATTGGATTCAAACCTTCTTATGGTGTCATATCACGTTTTGGTGTTGTTGCATATTCACAATCACTTGATACAGTTGGTATTATTACTCGTTTAGAAAAATTTCCTTTACTTCGATTAGTTTTTAATATTTTATCAGCTAAAAATGATCCAGATGATCCAACTTCATTATCAGATAATATGAGAGAGAAATTAGCCATTAGTAATAGTAATAATAATAATAATAATAATAATAATAATAATAATAATAATAATAATAATAATAATAATAATAATAATAATAATGATATTAAAAGAAAAAAATACAAAATAGGTATTCCAATACAATTTAATCCAATTGAGCTTTCAGATGAAGTTAGAAAAGCATGGGAATTATTATTAGAAAAACTTTATAATATGGGTCATAGTATTTATATAATTAATTTACCATCTGCTATATATTCTTTACCTGCTTATTATTGTATATCTACTGCTGAAGCATCTTCTAATTTAGCTAGATATGATGGGATAAGGTATGGAAATCCAGCTAGTGGTATAAATACTGTAACTGCAAATATTAATAACGATCCTGGGTCTTCTTCTACTTGGTATGCAGCAACTCGAGGTTTAGGATTTGGAAAAGAAGTAAGAAGAAGAATTATTTTAGGTTCATTTTCACTTTCAGCAGGAGAATATGAATCACATTTTTTAAAAGCTCAAAGAGTAAGAAGATTAGTTCAAAAAGATTTTGATAATGTTTTTAGCACACCAAATCCATTACATACTAAAGCTGATAATAATAATAGTCAAAACAATAATGGATTAGATTTTATAATAGGACCAACTAGTACGACATCGGCCCCTACTTTAAAAGAAGTAGGAGATAAAAAATCACCAGTTGATTCTTATGTGAATGATGTTTTAACAGCATCTATTAATCTAGCTGGAATTCCTGCTATTGCTTTACCTTTTTCTAACACTAAAGAACCAATTGGTTTTCAAATTATTGGACAATATGGCAATGATAATTCTGTATTAAATTTTGCAGAATCAATTCTTTCAGATATATAGATATATTCACTATTTAATAAATGTATAAATAGTACAAATTATGAATTGATGAACTTCATAAGAATGGGTATGGAAATTTAGTATATATTAACTTGACATATTAATACGGGTAGAAAACATGTACAATAGAGATAAAAATAGATGATGTAGTATAAAGTTGGTAATCAAGTTAACGATTGAGTCTATATAATAAATATAATTAATGAGTAGTAATAATAATGGATAGTAATAATGAATAGTAATTAATATAATAAATAATATTAATAATAATAATAATAATAATAGTAATAATAATAAATAATAAATAATAATAATAAATAATATTAATAATAATAAATAATAATAATAAATAATATTAATAATAATAAATAATAAATAATATTAATAATAATAAATAATAAATAATATTAATAAACAAATAATAATAAATAATAATAATAAATAATAAATAATATTAATAAACAAATAATACATAATATTAATAATAATAAATAATAATAAATAATAAATAATAATAAATAATAATAAATAATAAATAATAATAAATAATAATAAATAATAAATAATAATAACAAACAAATCATACTCGCCATTTGTCTAAACTTAAAGATTGTAAATGAATAATAGATTTTCTAATTAATTTTAAATATAAAAAAATACCAGTTATAATACAAATTGTATTTGTTAAATAATAACCATCTATTTGAACATTACATTTTCCACCTAAAGATGAACACTTTTGTTTATCATATTCAGCTACACAACTAAAAGGAGTGAAAGGAGGAGAATTATTTAAATTATAATCATTATTATAAGTACAAGTTGCTTTTGTTAACCAATCTACACTAAATAAAACTAAAATTCTTGACCATTGGCCTCCAAAATTAGATATAGTATTTAAAGTTGTCATATAAGTACCACCAATTATTGGATCAGAAATCATTGTATGAAAGGCATTTATACTAACAAATTGAACAGTTGACATAAAAGAACCAGTTATATGTATAATTATAACTAAAAATAAATAATAAAAAGGTACACTTTCACCATTATTAGTATCAATAAGTGGGAAAGAATAAACTAAAAATTGAGCTAAAATTGCACAAATTATACGACCTATATAAGCCCATAACCATGGTTTTAAAGGAGTATTACCAGAAGACCATTTTGCAGTATAATAACCAAAAATAATTTCAAAAGGAAAATCAATTAAAACAGTTAAAGCTAAATCTTCTCTTTTAAAACCTTTTTCTAATAATTTTAAATTAGTTACAGCTTCATTTGCTTGAAAACCAAATTTTGAAATTAATTGTATTATAATAAAAGATTGTACATTTTTTAAACGTATAACTTTCCACATTGATTTATAAACAGAAATTGTACCAGATAAACCAGATTTAATATTAATTTCAGGTTTTTCAAAAGTGAAAAAAAGTACAAATAAAGTTGTAATTAAAAATAACCAACCTGAAAAAGTTAAATATTGACCAATATTTATTAAACCTTTATTTTTATTTAAATCTGTAATATTTGATCTAAAATATTTATTTGCAAAATCTGGTGAACTTAAAGCTAAAAAAATTGTAAATGAAGTAAAATAACCAGAATTTATACCAATAGTTTGTGCAGTTGAAGCATAATGTAAATTTGGTAAAGAAATTAAATTTAAAGCCCAACCATCGACAGCAATATCTTGTGTTGCACATAATAAAATTAAATTAAAAAAGATAAAAGTTAATTTTTTTAAATTTAAATTTAAATTTAAATTTTCAATTAAATTTAAATTAATATTATCGATTAAATCTGGTACAGTTTTACCTAAATAAATTAAAATTATTCCGCATAAAAATTGTAATGGAATTATCCAACTTTTTCTTCTACCAAATGATTTAAAATATATTGAATCAACAATTGGACTCCATAGTAATTTTAAACTATAAGGATATGCTGCTAATGAAAAAATTCCAACTTGTCCGTAACTTAATTTTGATTTTAAAATAAATGGTATTGAGCCAAATGCTAAACCAACTGGAATTCCTTGTAAAAAATAGAGAATGCATAGTAGTATGAAATTTTTTAAATCATTTATAGGTAATTCTAATAGAGATTTTGCGCTTTTTTTATTACTATTACTATTACTATTACTATTACTATTACTATTACTATTTTTATTTTTTAAGTATTTGTTATTATTATTTTTTTTTTCTTGGATTCCTATAGGATTCTCACCTGCAAAATCTGCCGAACTATTAATATTAATAATTGGTAATTCATATATTTCTCGATTATTATTATATTCTATAATTTTTTCTTTCATGTTGATATAGAATATTTATTATTTATTATTATTTATTTATTATTATTTATTTATTATTATTTATTTATTAATATTTATTTATTATTATTTATTTATTATTTATTATTTATTATTTAAAAAATACTTTTAATATGATCAATTTCTTAGCAAACGGTTTATCGCAATAAACGTTTTTATAGTATACCAAGAGTTAAATTTGCCAAATATTTTTACACAGTATGGTACAATACAGAAACCATTAATAAATGATAGTAATTTAACGTAATTTAAAGTAATTTAAAGTACTTAAAGTAATTTAATAGTATATAATATATATAATATATATAATATATATAATAGTATAGACATAACACTTATAGCCAGCAACCGCAAACTCCAGCGCACGAAAGTTACGGATAAGAAAGAAATTTTTATTAATTAAATTATTTATTTTATGCGGTTTGTTTGGTTTGTTAATTTGTTTGTTTAATAGAACGAATATGTGTAAAATGTAAAATGTAAACAAATATATACAAATGTATGTAAAAATATGTAAATGTATACAGTATATAAAATAACATATAAAATAACATACAATCGATTACAAATGCAAACTCTAATAAATTATAACACAAAGTATACACTATAGGATTCTATAAATGATAAACTAGGAATCCTATGTTTTCTATTTAATAGCTTGGATTTGGTTTGTTTATGTTATTTTGTATTTATTATTTATTTATATTTATATATTTATATATTTTATTTTTATATATTATATTTATTTATTTATATTTATATATTTATATATTTTATTTTTA
>JAJMCY010000186.1:8244-23465 GCA_030565755.1 Ascobotryozyma cognata
TTTTTTTTTTTTTTTTTTTTTTTTTTTTTTTTTTTTTTTTTTTTTTTTTTTTTTTTTTTTTTTTTTTTTTTTTTTTTTTTTTTTTTTTTTTTTTTTTTGTATATTTAATCTAATTTTTTCTCTTAAAATTTTATTTTTATTAATAAAAACATTTTAGTTACGCAAAAGGTGGTGAACTTAAAATATGGAAATTAAATTTATCGATAAATGATAAAATAGATTCTATAAATTTAAACGATGGAGAAAAAACAAAGCTTTTCATTCTTTTATGCAGTTTGCAAGTGAATAGTTTAAATTTTTGTAGATTTGCTTTATATGATTGTTATATAGCTGTACCAAATGTAGATAATTCTCGAATGGTATGTTTGTGTTTTTTTGCTTCTAAATACATTAATATTATTAATACTATTATTATATTACTTACAGTTATTGTCAGATTGATGTTATTAAACTAATCAAACACGAAGATGAGATAACGAATGAAAAAATATTTAAAGGAATTAAAACTAATATAGAAAATCCAGGATTAGTAATGGCAGTTGAATTATCAGATAAAAGATTAATAAGTGCATATGAAAATGGATATGTGTTTATATATGAAATTGATTATAATGAATTAAAATATAAATTATTACATAATATTAAGGCACATAATGGACCAATTTTATATTTAGCATTGAATACTAAAGATAATACATTTGTAACTTCATCATCGGATAAAAAAATAATTAAATATTCATTATGTTATGATACAACAATTATAGATAAAGATATAATAATAGATACATATATAATGAGACATCAAGGATCATCTTGTCTATCGATAAGAAATGATGGAAAATTACTGGCAATCTCAAAATGGAGTGGTTCAATAAGTTTACTTGAATATAAAACGTTTGCAAAGTTAGCTGAAATTGAATCAGTTAACAAGGATACTACTACTTCAGCTTCTAATTGTATTGGTTTTGGTCCTATAATACAACTAGAAGAGGTAAATGAAAATTTATTATTTTTAGAGTCAAAAGATTTAAGTTTGAGTCATAATAATGATGGTCATTATGATATACCAACAACTCTTTATCGGAGTCGCATAGCAAACGCTATAAAGCAACATTGGCTTGCAATAGGTGGCTTTGGTAAGATATCACTTTACAATGTGTATTAGGTTTACGTTGTTTACAGGGGTGAATAATAAAAAATAATAAATAATATAATAATAGTAAATAAAATAATAATAATAAAAAAAAATTCATATTGAACATATTTTTTTGAACATATTTTTTTTTCTTATGTAAAAGTCGAACATTTAGTATGTAAATCAAAAACGTTATTTCTATTAATATATGTAACTTAACTTACCATTAACAACAAAAAAAAAAAAATAATAATAATAAATAAACAAATAACTAAAATAGTCATAGCATATTTAAAGAAATATTGCATCAAAGCACGTGATAAACGGTTTCGTATATTATAATCTTAAGGATAACAAAGATGTGACTCGGTTTAGTAATACAGTATATTTAAAATTTATTATATTTATATTTATATGTATTTATTTATTATATGTATTTATATGTTTATTATTGTATTGTATTCTTATATATAACTTTACACTATATAAAAAACTAATAGTCATCCATTTATAGTCATTAAATTAGCCAAGTTTTATATTTTATGCTCATCTCTTTAGAACCCTAATATTTAAATTATATTAAATTATATTAAATTCAAGTCAATTTTTTTTTTTTTTTTTTTTTTTTTTTTTTTTTTTTTTTTTTTTTTATTCCTATATTATTTATTTCTATAGTTAAATGTTTCTTCCGTACGTACTTTTCATTTTTCTCAACGGTATTGCAATTTTCTCTATTAGTATTGTGTTTTTTTTATTTTTGTTTTATTTATTATTATTATTATTTAAATATTGTGTGCAATTGCGAGCTTTTAGACCCTTATAAACATACGATATTACATAAGAATACAACAAATGTTAATAATTTTCCTAGTTTATAAACATTTTAATTAATTATTTTTTTTTTTTTTTTTTATATGTATCGTATGTATATGTATATAGTAATTATAAATTGTAAATATTTGAGCCGCGATGACGTGCTCATTTAGTTCTGTAATTCTTTTCTAAAATTAATTTATAATTAAATAAAATATTCCGTCTTCCAACGTTGTCATTAAGTTGGTTCACTTGAATAGTATATAAGTAGAGCCCAGTAGTCTCATTGTATTAATATAATATAATAAATATATACATATTCATATAAATATAATATATATAACACAAATATAATATACATATACATATACATATACATATACATATACATATACATATACATATACATATAAACATAATATAAATATAATATAAATATAATAAATATAATAAATATAATATAAACATAGTATAATATAAATAATAAATAATACACAACTATACTCAATGCATAAAGAAGAAGATATTGAAGCCCAGAGTTTGGACTCGGCACCCAGCTTAAATTCGAGCATATCGAAAATTTATGAAAAATCACCTAAAACAACAGAAATTAATTCAATAAATGAATCTGGGTTTGGATCGGATTCATTATCTAGTAAAGAGTATCAACCGATTAAAAAAAATGAAGATAATTTAAAAAGATCACTTTCAGCAGCACAGGTAAATTTAATTGCAATAGGTGGTACAATTGGTACTGGACTTTTCCTAGGTTCAGGTAAAGCATTAGCAAATGGTGGACCAGCATCAATTTTAATTTGTTATTCAATTGTTGGCGGTATAATTTATGTAACTATGCAATCACTTGGCGAAATGGCAACTTTAATTCCAATAGCAGGTTCCTTTAATACTTTTGCGGCTAGATTTGTAGATGAAGCATTAGGATTTTCAATTTCATGGAATTATGCATTTAATGATATGGTTTCAGTAGCATCAGATTTAGTAGCTGCACAATTAATTATTAATTATTGGAATAAATCATTTCCTTGGTATGCTGTTTCATTAATTATTTGGGCATTTGTTGTTGTAATTAATTTCGTATCAGTTAAATGGTATGGTAGATTAGAATATACTTTATCATTATTAAAAGTTGTTACAATTATAATTTTTATAATTGTTGGCATCATTGTTAATTGTGGCGGTAATGTAGATAATCAATATATTGGTGGTAAATTTTGGCATATTGACGGTGCTCCTTTTCATAATGGTATTGGTGGATTTGCAAAAGTTTTCGTAACTGCTTCATTCGCTTATGGTGGTACTGAATCAATTGCAATAACTGCTGGTGAAACTAAAAATCCAACAAAGACAATGCCAAGAGTTGTTAAAAATGTATTTTATCGCATTTTATTATTTTATGTCCTTTCAATGCTTATTATTGGTTTAAATGTACCTTGGAATTACCCAAATTTATCTACAAAGACAACAACAACTTCTCCTTTTACAATAGTTTTCACTATGGTTGGTTCAAATGTTGCAGGTTCTTTTATAAATGCAGTTGTTTTCACTTCTGTTATATCTGCTTGTAATCATGCTTTTTATGCTGGTACAAGAGTTTTATATGCAATAGGTGAACAAAAACATGCTCCAAAATTTATTACCTGCTTAACCCCTCATGGTATTCCATGGGTTTGTATAATCATATATGCAATCCTTTCAGGTTTATTATTTGGTGCTTCATTTGTTGGTGCTGGTAAACTTTGGACTTGGCTTCAAAATATTGTTGGTGTATCAAATCAATTATCATGGATTTGTATAAATTTAACATCATTAAGATTTAGAGCTGGTTTAAAAGCACAAGGTATGGAACATATTTTAACTTTTAAAAATTGGACTTATCCTTATGGTCCAATGCTTGGTTTAGTTCTTAGTATCTTTATTGTATTAATTCAAGGTTGGGATTGCTTTAAACCTTTTAATACTGTTGATTTTGTTTCTTATTATCTTGAAATTCCTATATTTATCTTTATGATTTTTGCATGGAAATTAATTAGAAAAACAAAATTTGTTAAATCTTCAGAAATGGATTTTGTAACTGATGTTTATATTGATGAAAAGATACAAAATGACGATATGGATTTAAACCAAAAAGACTTTAAGAAAAAGTATTGGTATAAAAGATTTAGACTTGCTTTGGAGTATGTTTTTTAAAAGGAAATGAGTTACTTTTATGTTTGAATGATTAAGTTTTATTATTGTGTTTTGTTTTAATGTTTTGTTTTGAATGTTTGGGTTTTTGTATTTCTTTGATGCTTTCAACACATTTTGTTAGCATTATTTCTGTTTCTAATAAAAGTAGGGGTGTTTATAGCTTTCATGTACATTATTAATTTTAATTATTTCTTTTTTTTTTTTTTTTTTTTTTTTTTTTTTTTTTTTTTTTTCAATCTATAATATATATTCTGAAAAAATGTCTTTATAAATCTAATATCATATTATTCTTGGGAGATGGAAATATCTTCATATTGTCTTGTTCTTGAGGTGTCAAAAAAGCAGCAATTGCATCTTTTCTGCTTGTAAAAAAAGTCATGTTTTTAATTTCCCAATCCTCCTGATTTTTTCTATCTGGTTCAGCTAATCCAGGTATTTTATATTGTGGATACCATCTTCCACGAAGTGCTCCTCCACGTAATTGTACAACTTCATGTAATTTATTAACAAGTTTAAATGAACCATGAATAGCTAAATGAGGCGGTATAGGTTTAGGGTTTACATATGAACTTTGAGATGGTTCTAATGGTTGAAAAACATCACCATTAAATGAAAGTGTACGCGCTGCAGCTGGAAGAGCAAGAGATGCTCTAATTTCATCTGCAACAAATATATCTAACCCTTCATAATTATGATTTTTATCTTCCCTTGTAATAACACCTTCATCCTGTTGCTTAGCTGGTTTATTTAATTTTTGTTTTCGAATAAATTCTGTTAATGACATTCCAGAGTTTTTACCTCCTGCTTTATTAAAATTATTTAAATGTTTTTGATGAGTTTTATAATTTTCATTCATTTCTTCATCACTATCTTCATCATCAGATTGGTCTGGTTCTATCCAAACAGGATCCCCACACCATATCTTTTCAGTACCAAACCAACAACCAGCAAAAGCATAATCTTTACGACTAGGATTATCAAGATTAGGTATAGGTTGCTTAAGTGAATCAACAGCAACATGTACTTGATAAGCAGACCATAAACCTTCTCTTTCCTTTTGATATTCAACTGGATCTATAAGACCATATACAGACCATGTTTTTGAAATACTTATACCAATTACAATATCTCTTGGTAAAAGTTTCCTTGAATAAGGAGCACTACCAACTCTTGCTTGATCTCTTATTTCATCAATTTTACTTAAAAATGGAGTTATTTCAAATTCTTTAATATGAGGAAAAATTCTATTACTACCTAATAATTGTAATGTATAACCTTGTAATAAATTAGTTTTATCATTTGAAGAATCTGAAAGAAAGGAAGTATTTTTATTTCTATTTTTATTACTACTACTATTATCATCAACAATAAAAGAAGCCCACATTTCTTCATCAGGTAAAGGACGTTTAATAACAAGACAAGCATAAGGAAATTTTCTATCATTCTCTGTAGAATCTAATAAAACAATTTCTCCAATTCTAAACCATCCACCAGCAGGTTGTATATCTCTATTTTTTTCTTCACTTAATGCAAATCTCATTATTGGATAATCTTGTTTAATAATTTGACAAATTTCTTTAGTTGTTGGTTCAGTTTTTTTTAATATAGGTTTTTTTTTAACATATGTAATACACAATTTACATGAGCATGAAGAAATATTATGAATATTATTTGAAACTAAATAAATTAAATGATTTGCAAAATCATTTAAATTAAGAAAAGGATTACCACTTGGATGACCTGCAATAGCAATATTTTTCATTCTTTCTTTAATATTTAAAGAATTAACTGATGAATCATTAATTTGGTTAACTTTTTCAAATATTTTATAACCATCTGGAATTGAATCTAAAATATAATTTCCTTTATTATCATATTGGCCTTCTTTAACATGATCTTTAATTAATTGCATTGCTAAAAATTTTCTAATATTAGTATATAGGGTATCATATTTTGATAATGGTCTATATTTTGAATTTGAAACTAAAAATTGTTCATTTTCTGATGTTGAATTCTCTTCTGATTTTGAATTCGACCTAGGTCTTTTTTTTGAACCTGAAATAACATCAATTGAAGAACAATCATCTGTTCCATCAGAAAAAATTATTGATATTTCATAATTTACAATATCTTCTTTTGTCTCGCTTTGAGGACGTCTTCTAAATGCCATTGTGTATGATAAATGTGTGTATTAAATATATTATAATAAGTATATGTATAATAAATATATCATAGTAAATATTCTATAGTATATTTCAGTTTAAAAAAACGTTCAAGGTCTGTTTCTAGTTTTCTGGATTTCAATTTCTATATAGCAACGGTTGCAACTAAGCTTAAAAGTTTGTTAGGGTAAAAACCTGAAAAATGATTATTTATTATAGGAAAAAGTGTTTTTAAGTTGTGTAATTTTCAGAATAGAATAGAAAAACTGTTAAATTTAGTATGGTAATTGTTTTTTGTTTTTTGTTTTTCCTTTTTTTAATATTGTACCACGAAAATAAAATTTAAGTCCTGTAAATTGCATACCGGGTAAAACTACATGGGTTAAAAGTAAAATAAAAAAAAATAAAAATAAAAATAAAAATAAAAATAAAAATAATAATAATAATAAAAATAAAAATAAAAAAAAATATAAAATATAAATATTTATTATATGTAAATACTATATAATAAAAATCATTATAACAAAATGATGGGAATCAAAGGGGATAAGGAAAATAATAAGAATTCTATTGAAGGAAATATAAACGGTGAAGGAAATTCGAAAGAAATTCCTAATGATGCTAGATTACTTCATTTAGTATTAGCTTCGTTGGGAATTACAGCATATGAAGATCGAGTTCCACTACAGCTTATGGATTTTGCACATAGTAAGTGAATACAATTATGTGTTATATATATATATGTATATAGATGTATATAGATGTATATAGATGTATATATATGTATATAATGTATATTCATAGTGTATACATGCTTATATTTGTATGATTCTATATTTGTATATTTGCATATTTGTCCATGTATTAGCAACTAATTGTTTTCATAGGATATGCACATTCTGTTTTGCAAGATGCAGCAATATATTCAGATTATTCTAAATCCAATACAGGTGCTAATAATCAAATAACACCAGAAGATATTAGATTAGCAGTTGGTGCAAGGATAAATTATCAATTTAAACCGGCACCACCTAAAGAGCTTTTATTAGAACTTGCAGCAGAAAGAAATAAAAGAGCACTTCCGATTGTTCAGGCTGGATATGGACTTCGTTTACCACCAGAGAAATATTGTTTAACAGCTAAAGATTGGAATTTAGATGAGGAACCTGAGAGTACTGATCCAGTTATTAAAAATTGTAGTATATAGTTGGTGTTTTTTGCTTTTTGTTTTATTTTTTTATTTTTTACTTTAACTACGGTTGGTTGTTATTTTTTGTTTTATTCGTTTGTTCTTAATTAATTTATTACATTGCATATTAATTAATTTATTTACATTACATATAATTTATTCACATTTGTTTCTACCTTTATCAATTTGAATTAGCACCACTTGTAGAATTTTTTTGTGCTTCAATTCTTTTTAATTTTTCATATAAAAATTCTTCCCTTATTCTATATTGAAGTTCATCAGTAAATTGAGAATTTATACATGAACTTAAATCAAGTTTCTCTTTTTTGCATTTCCATAATATAGATACAGTTCTTCCTCTAACACAATACACGAAATCTTCGAGTTGTTTACGACATAATTCCTGAGCAGCTTCTTGTGATCTTTTAACGATTTCTGCTTCTTCATGGGGAGAGAGAAAATAACCAGGTACACTTTTTTTTTTATTTGCGTCTGCCATATTTTTTATTTTTTATTTTTTATTTTTTATTTTTTATTTCTTATTTTTTATTTCTTATTTTCAATTGTTAATTTTAAATTAAATTAAATTAAATTAAATTAATTTTATTATAATTAATTTTAATTGTTAACTAGATGTAGTTGTATTTTAGATTGTATGCTTAATTTGTAGACGTTGTATATAGAAATTGTTTATTACTATTATTATTTATTTCTTAGTTATTTTTTGTTTTATTTTTTATTATCTATTAATTAAATTATTAAAATTGTCTAATTGTAAATATCCATTTATTTTCATTTTAATTGTTACTAATTCTAAATTAAATTTACATGGTAACTGTGAATAACTAACTAAATATAAATTGTTTTTTTTACTTCTTTATTTTTTTACTTCTTTATTTTTTTATTTTTTTATTTTTTCTATTTAATATTTACATACATACAACCGTTTTTGTTTCTTATGTTATTTCAGCTTTGTATATTCAGTATATGATTTTGCATATGATTTTGCATATGATTTTGCATAAAGTTTTGCATATCTTTTTGTTTTGGGGTTTGTCTAGTAAACAATAATTCAATTCTATGTATATTAATGTATGTATATGAATGTGTATAAGAATATAAGAATATAAGAATATAGTATATAAGTATATAAGTATATAAGTATATTTGTATATATATATATATATATATATAAGTATATTTGTATATATATATATATATATGTATATAAAAGTATAAGACATACATATGAATATAAGCACAAACGTAAACATAAGCATATTTAGATGTTCATGTATACGTCTATATGTATATATTCTTTAATAGTTATATTAATAGTTATATTAATAGTTATAAACATTTGTATTCTAATTGTATTCATAGTGTGTACATAAAATGTTTGTAGAAAAAGCCCAAGTAAATTTAAAATTAAATAAATATACAAGAAAGAAAGCATTATCTGAATCTCTAAACCGTTTTCATCCTTATATTATATATTTTACAAATAATCAAACTGTAATTAGTGCTTTGATATATTCTTTAGCTGTAAGAAAAAACTTTTGATTTTATAATATTAACAAATCTAACTTTTTTTTTTTTTTTTTTTTTTTTTTTTTTTTTTTTTTTTTTTTTTTTTTTTTTTTTTTTTTTTTTTTTTTGTCACATTTATTTCCATCTCATTTCAATTCAGGGAATACTCTTCTTCTATCATCATAAATGTCTTTGGATATACTATATCATAGTATTAATATTCGAAATAATATTAATCTTTATGATGCAAAGTGGATTTATTCCTTTAATTGTACCAGCTACAATCATGATTGATACAGCATTTTTTGGAATATGCGGAATATTATATTCATTCATATACGCATTTTTCCAAATTATTCAATTTGCTGATTTTTTAACAGGAATATCTATAGCACCAAATTTTATAAGACAAACATTTAATACTGTATTAGAATTAAATGGTTATAATCAATTTGTTAATAAAGGTTTAAAAATGGCTAAAATGAAAAAAAAATTTAATAATAAAAATGATAATATTATTAAAAAATTATCATCAAAAATATCTTTTCTATTAGACAATTATATGTGGGCAGAATATTTCCCAGGAATACCATCAAAAGATTTAATTGCATTATTTGGTTCAATCTTAGATATTTTTATAACTTTTTCTGCAAATGTATTCCCTATAGGAGGTCGTGTTATTTTAAATATATTACATAGTAAAAGAAATGCCAGATTACTTCATATGCAATATTTTTATTTAAAAGGTTATACCAGTATTGAAATTAATCAATTTTTATTAAAAAGAGATAATGAATATAAGTGGTTCGGTTTCATATCAGGAGTAATGAGTTCAATTCCAATCCTTGGAATATTTTTCTATTTCACTAATACAGTAGCTGTAGCTTTATGGGTGATTAGTATAGAACAGCATGAATCACTTCCTTTTTTCTTCGATTTAGATCATGCTGAAAAATTTTCTCCTTTAATGAAAAAAAAATTGTCATTTAAATTAAAATCAAGAAGACCTTTCTCTTCTACTTCGTATAGATTTTAACTCGTCTTAATAGTAAATATACTGTTTAAAAGTTAAATAAAATAAAAAAATATAAAATAAAAAAAATAAAATAAAATAATTAATTAATTAATTTCTTAACTAATCTCTTAAATAAATAAAATAAATAAATAAAAATAAATAAATAAATAAATAAAATTCATCTTTAACAACCCTCTATGCCACTTTTTAAATTTAAAATCAGTCATTATTATTATATACATATTTCATAAAGAATCCCTCTAGATAACATAATTGGAAATATTTCCAGAAATAATAGAATAAAGAGTAGATTTTTCTTCAACAGATAAACTGTCAAAAATTTCTTCTAATGGACCAATCTTTTCATTGAATACATTAATAAAAAATTGATAAATAAGTCCTTCAATTTTCTCATCACCATATCTTTTATTATTAGATAAATCATTTGCAGCATCTGAAACAAATTGTATAAAAGAAATATTATTGAATTTATTATTATCATTCGAATCAATATCTTCCCATTCATCATTGCCATTTTTCCCATTAACTTTATCATTTCCATTTGCATTTTTATCCTTTTTACCTCTTCCTTCTTTCCCCATTGTAGTAAAACTATTAAGACCTAAATACTCCATAGCATCAGAAGGTATAGAAAATCCAAAATTATCTCGTGCCGCTCCATCGTCATTGATTCGTGACTTAAATTCTATTAATAAAAGTTTACAAATTTTAACAGAAGCAGGTATACGTAAAACTTTAGTTTTTGCTTTAGCATCTAATTGTGCCTGCCTGGCGCGTGAACGTGTTAAAATTACATGCTCATCATTTTGATTTGAACCATCATCTAAAATTATTTCAGAATTTATCAAAACTTTATAAATACGACTATCGTTCATCAAATACAAGTTACATATTAATTCTATGTTTTTTCTTAACTGTTCATAATTTCTTCCAATTTCGTATGAATCAATAATAGCTCTAATAAATACTTCCAAGCCTGAAATAGATGTAGAAGATGCAGACCCATTTTTATTCGGTGTAGTATTAGGTTGAAGGTTTAAAAAGGCAAGAAAATTTATAACATCATGAGGTGATTTTTTTAAAAGATCTGAAAACACCGACGCAAGTCCTTCTGTTAGTAAAGGATTATGAGAATGTAAAAGACGTCTTGCAGTTTCTGTAAGTAAAGGTTCCATAAATTCTTGAATTAAATCAGCGTATGCCTGTAAGAAAGTTGAAATTAAATCGCCCGCCATTAGTGCTTCAGAATCATTTAATTGAGGACTAAGCAATCTAGAAATTAATTCTAAAACTAACCGAATGCCATTCTTATTTTGTAAATATTCAGAAAAACTATTTGCATCAGGAAACGATGACGAAGAAGAAGAATATAATGCTGCATTTTCAAATAAAGATAAACCTTGATAATGGAAATTTTTTACTTGCTCTGGATCATGAGAAATCAACTCTTTAACATTGATGGTTGCATTTTGAATAATTTCATTGTCATCTGATTGCATAATAGTAGCTATTAATATAGGGAAAACACGATTAATAAAATTTGGAGGTAACGGTGAAGGCCCATTAGCGATTATAACTTCCAAAAAATTCATAACCATAGAAGAAGTTGCCGAGTATTGAGTAGAAGGAAGTGATTCAATTGCATCTAAAAGAGGAGAAAGAGCTAGTGTACATAAATCAACATATCTTTTACCACTATTATTTGATCGAGTCACTTGTTCTAGTACATCATGAACTTCCATTACTAGTTCCACATTTGAAGGATCCTTTGCTGCAGCTTGGAAAAGGAGAAAAATGAATATAGAATTTGGACTTAGATTGATTACTAATGGATCAATTTTGGCTATTTGTTGTAATACTTCTACAAGAAGAATAGCAATATCACCCTGTGCAAATGGTATTGTTTGCTTAATAGTTCTGTAAATAAGAGGTAAATTTTCTATATTATTATGATGTGGGATAAAAAGAGCATATTTTTTAATGGAGAGAAGAGTACTTAAAATAACTATTGGAGAGATTTCTTCCGAAATAATTGAGACATTACTTAAAATTGAATTATACATATCTAGTGCCAAGGATGTGTTTAAAATATCTTTAAAAATATCTCCAATTTTAGCAGAAACTAAAATAGCACGAGATTTCAAGAGAGGATCAGGACATTGTAATCCATATTTAATAATATAAAGAATAGAGGTTAATTCTTGTTCGGAAAGTGAGTTACAAAGTGAATCTTGATCTTCTATATTTGCTAGTACTATGTCAAATACATATAAAGCAGCCTCAAGTAATCTATAATTTATAGAGTTGGAATATGGTACTGAAGCAAAATCTGAAAATAGTTTTTGAACCAAATTTTTGACAGTAGTGAAAAAATTTAAATTATTTGAATATTCAATTAAACTTGAAATAAACTCTGATGCAGAGTATCGTAAAGAAAAACTTGTTGATAATTCCATTTCCTCGGAAACGAATTGAGCAGGACAATCCTGCCAAGACTCATACAAGTCATCTGGTATATGGGAAGTATATACAGCAGTATATATAGAAGCAAGTAAACTTTCTTGATTAGGGAAAAGATCATTAAATAATTGTTCGGAAGACAAAGCAGTAGTAAATAAAGAAATGTTTTCTTGTAAAATAGAGCTTAAAGAATAATTTGATAACGAAGAAGAGCTTTCAAAAATTAAACTTAGATTATTTTCAGAGACAATTAATGAGAATTGATTATGAAATTTTTCAGTAGAGATATAAACAGATTTAAATATAGGAGCTAATGATTTTAAAAGAGAATATGAATTAAATAATAATTTTTTATGAAGAATTTTTATAATCTCTGGTATTTCAGTAAATAATTTTCTAGTTGCATTTAGTGATTCATATAAAATGGGTAAAGAGTTTAATAAATATGATAAGTTTTCATTTGTTGGTGGTGAAGAAATAGATAATAAAGAGTTTGAAATATGAGAGGAAATTGAATTAAATAAATTTGAAAAATATTCCAACCATTTTGAAACAATTTGACCGAATTTATCAGTAGCTAAATCTATATCCTGAGTTAAAAAAAAACCAGTTGCAGAGGTGAAAGCAGAGATAGAAGAAGCTCTAATATTTAAATTTCTATTTGAATCAGTTGCAAGAGAGAAAAGTTCTGATAATAAAATAGAAGAAATTGGTAGAAAATGTTCAGGAAGTAAAGTTGTATCTAGAATATCTTCTAATATAGCAAGAGTACCTAAAACTGCATTATCATTTTTACTACAAAGTCTTATATTTAATTCATTAAGTAGATTAGGCCATTCATCTGGGAAATCAGTTGAAGCTATTAATGAAATAATTTGTGAGGATAAATTTCTTATTTTAATATGACTTGACTCTACTAAAATTAATAAATTATGTTTTAAATTATTTTTAGTTTCTATTGGTAATGGAGGACCTACAAAAGATTCTAATCCAATAGACCAATTACGATTTATAATTTTTTTTAAAAAAATCAAACCAGCTTGTCTTAATGATATGTCAATGCTATTAAAGTTTTTCTTATTTTCATCATTTTTAACTATACTAATTAGACAATTACACAATTCAGAGGAGTTTGAAACCAGTAAATCGTTTAAATTTTTCTCTCCAAATAGACGTTCTTCGTTATTGGAGGAGAGTGTTTTTGCTAGGTTATCCAAAACATAATTTTGTTGTTCCATGTGTGATTGTAGGAATTGTAGGAATTGTAGAATTTGTAGGAATTTGTTAGAAAGTGAATAATAAATAAAATAAATAATAAATAAAAATAAATAATAAATAATAAATAATAAATAAAAATAAAAATAAATAATAAATAAAATAAATAATAAATAAAATAAATAATAAATAAAATAAATAATAAATAAAATAAATAATAAATAAAATAAATAATAAATAAAATAAATAATAAATAAAATAAATAATAAATAAAAATAAAATAACAGTAGAAAGTTAATTTGATAATCTAAGCTTGGCTACAATTATTCGCGCTAAATTTTAATTAGTAAACAATGTAGTTTTGTTTTGGTTTCCATTGGGTTCCTTATTTATTATTGCTATTATATTATTATTATTATATTATTATTATTATATTATTATTATTATATTTACTAAAAAAACATGTATGCTTTATTTATGCATAAAAAGATTTATTTTCTGTTTATAATTTGAATTATTCAGTTTTGTTTTCTACTGTATAAGAAAGAATTCATTTTTGTTTTCATTAATTTGGTTTCCAATAGGATTATTATTTATTTATTTATTTATTTATTATATTGGTTTCCAATAGGATTCTTATTTTATTTCATTTTATTCCAGTTCATTTACTCCCAAATGAATTAAATAATAAACCCTATAAATAAAACCCTAGAAACGAACATTATTTCTTATTTACTATATAATACGAAATAAAATTAAAAAAACTAATCGGTTGCCTAGCAACTGATTAAAGAAAACTAAATTAAGAACAGGAAAAAATAAAAATAAAATAAAAAAACAACTTTTCCACTAAAAAAAAAAAAAGACAACGAAACGCTGTTCTTTAAAAACAGGAAAATAATAAAAATAAAAAGACAAACAAAATTAATAAAAAAAATATAAAATTAATATAAAAATAGAGTTAAATATTATAAAAAATATAATAAAAAATAGAATAAAAGATATCATAAAAATAAGAAATTTTGGTATAAAATAAAATAACTCCCTTATTAAGTCTCTTTTAGGTAAATATTATTATTATGGATTAGTAATTTATTTACTTTTTTACGGTTGTTATGGCACTTTTTTACTAACATTATTTTTTATTATTTATTTATTTATTTGTTTATTTATTTATTATTTTTATTTATTTATTATTTTTATTTATTAGTGTGTTTTTTAGGGAAATTTAAAATATAGCATTTTTTCTACAGGAAATTTTTGCATTTATTTGTTTATAAGGAAAATTTTTATTTTTATTTTTATTTTTATTTTTATTTTTATTTTTATTTTTATTTTTATTTTTATTTTTATTTTTATTTTTATTTTTATTTTTATTTTTATTTTCCTCCATAGTAATAATAGCAAAGTTTATTATTATTGTTTCCCTATTTTGGAGAAATTATTATTGTGGATTTAGGTTTATTAAGGTTG
>JAJMCY010000187.1:0-23277 GCA_030565755.1 Ascobotryozyma cognata
AAAAAAAAAAAAAAAAAAAAAAAAAAAAAAAAAAAAAAAAAAATTTAAATGCAAAAAAAAACCTTACCACATAACACATAACATAACATAACAATACACAACAAATTAGCACAACAAATTAGACACTTGGGAGTCGGGATAAAACAGCTTTGCCAGACGTAAACCATTCCTGATCAGTTACCGAATTTCTAGCCTCGTATAGATACTTGTAAATAAGTCTAATTGTACTATCTGATACACCAGCCTTATCAGCAATCTTTGAAGGAGTTCTTGGATCATTAAATAAATAAGAAGCCATATAAATTGAAGCAGCAGAAATGGTTGTTGGAGAACGAGCAGCTAAAGTTGCTTCATTTCTTGCTCTCTGTGAAATGTATTCAGCAGCATTTGAAATTGCCATAGAAAGGCCTAAATGCGAACAAAATCTTCTAACTAAACTTTCAGCATTTACTGATTTAGCATATTGTAACTTTGCAGCCGCATTCATTGAAGAAGCAGCTATTGAACCAATACCACCAAATTGGCCCATTGCTGCTCTTTTATTCGATTCAGCAGTTATTACAATATCCATTAAAGAAGTTAGTTTGTAGATCTGTTTTACTGATACACCAGTTAAAGCATGAATTTCTCTAAAACTACGTGGGGCATTTGCCACTCTACAAGCAATAAAAATTGAAGCTGCCATTACACTATCTTGTGTTTTACCACGTATGCTTTTATCTTCAATAACTAATTTATACAATTCTTTTGCTGCATCTTGTACAACTTTTGGTAATAAATAAGCTTCACATAACTGTGAAATACGTGAAAATGCTGATAAAATAGACTGATCTTTTTTATCTAAAGTTGATCTGCTTTGTATTCTACTTAAATCACGACCAATATTTGATCCAATTTTTTCACCATATGTTGAAATAGAAATTGAAGTTTCTAATTGATTACCAAATAATGGATTTTCAGCTTCTCCAACACGACTAGGATCATCTCCAGCATGATCATCATTTTGAAATGTTCTCCATTCGGATCTAGTATCAACAATACGATCTCCAAGAACCAATCCACAATCTTCACACACTAAATCTCCTTCAGAAAACCGCTCAATAATATGTGGTGGCGTGGCTTTACATTCTGGACATAGCAACCGGACATTTAAATTGGGTATAAATTTACCATTATGTATCCCACCCATTATGGTGTTAGAACTATTAGGTCCATTGGCTCCATTGGCTCCAGAATTGGACCCATTGGAGTCATGTTTATCTACACCATTAACGCCACCATTATTGGCATCATTGGCAATAATGGTACCACCAATGGTGGTACCATTAACAGCTTCATTTTTAATACCAGTACCAATACTAATACCATTACTATTTTTATTAGTATTGATACTTTTATTACTATGTTTCCCGCTCTTCCCGCTTTTGCCACTTTTGCCACTTTTACTATGTTTTCCACTTTTCTTACTTTTAGCACTCTTGCCACTCTTAATATTGCTAGTAATAGGGCTAGAGTCTGCCATAGTCATAGTAACCATTGTACTCATAGAAGCTATTTGTATTTGCTTTAGTATAGTTATCTATATAATACCGTATAGTTAACACTTTTTAAAAGAAACTTACCTGTATTGTTTGTTTTAGTTTTTGTGTTTTTGTGTTTTTGTGTTTGTTAGTGTTTGTTGTGTTTGTTGTGTTTTTTTGGTTTTTAATTGGTTTTTAATTGGTTTTTTTAAAAAATTTAAAGTTTTTTGCCACATTTAAAGTTAAAGAAAATAGTGTTACACTTTGTTGTTGTTGTTATGGTGATCATAATTATTAATTGTTGTGAGGGTATAATCCCTTCGTCTGGTTGCTATGGATTAGTATTTTAAGTACTACGAATTACTGACATCTTGTGTATGAAGTTCTGTTAAATATATCAATACTTATTTTTATTCTTATGTATTTGTTATCTACTTATAATATACGTATTTTATTTTTATCTTCATTTAGAGACCCATAATTCATATAAACATAATATCTTCGGGTCATTGAATTATTTATATTACGTAAGTATTTAATTGGAGATCATGTGACTAGCTATTCTTATAATTATATGTTTGTAACCATAGTAATGTACGTATAATACATACAAAAATACAAATACACATACAAATATAAAAACACATACATATAAACAAACATACATACAAATAGATTAAAATACAAGCAAATGCATACTATATAACAGCTATATATATTAACTATTTTATTGTATTATATATAGTATATTGTACTATATATTATACTAAATAGTATATATTATTGTATTATATACTATATAATGTTTTATAAGGAATTCTTTTGACGTAGTAAAGTAATCTATACAGTAACTATGGAAACCCCATTATTAAGTACAAAATAAATATTTATCCTGTAGTTAATCATATACCAGCACTGTATTGTTAATAATATTGTATTTATATAGTATTTATGATATATTATAGTGTTTATATAGTATATATATAGCATTATTATTTATATACTTGTGTATTTAATATATTTATTATTTATTTATTTACATTTAAATTACAAGTAGATATACATAAATAAGTTAAACTGGTAGTATTTTATATGTAACCATGGTAACAATTATATGTTAAACATTTGTATAGTGCTTTATATTATAGTATTTGTATGTGTAGTATATATTATATTATATATCATATTATATATCATATTATATATCATATTATATATCATATTATATATCATATTATATATTAGAATATAATATACTCAATATATATATATATATATATATATCGCTAATAGTATCTTAATAACCATATCAAACGACAATCAAGTGGACTGTAAAAACTCGTCCTGGTATTTAATAGCCGTCCTTTAAAGAGGGTTATAATAGTTGCTAGTAAGAACATTAGTCTTCCAGCTCTATTTACCTCAACAAGAAGGAAGTCCTATGTATTATAGTATCAAGTATTTATTTGATAGTGTTTAATTAGTAATATATATATTTATAATACATATTTTAATTCATTTATCCCAGTATGAAAATAGTAACATAATACTTGTAAAATATTAACCCAATCCTCCTATTGTCCAGTATAGTACAATTAAATAACACGCAATAAATAATAAAAAACAATAAACCAATAAACCAATAAACCAATAAAAATACAAACAATACCAAATACCCATAAAAAATAAAAATACCCAGCCTACCACTCGACATCTGTTTCCTCCTCTTCAGAGTCAAAATTGCCTGCTTCAGAATTAGCCGATTCTGTGCTTTTAATGATGTCATTATCTGTTTTTAATCTTTTTGTAGTTGTACTAGAAGATGTGCTCTGCACATCCTCAAATAATAGCCTTTTAGGTTTTACACTCTTCTCCCACTCATCACCTTCTCCTTCAGGGAAAGGTCTAAATATTTTTTTTCCTCTAAAAACATAAATCAATCCCTTTCTACCTTTTTCATCAATCGATACTATCGATTGGTTTTCTTTTTTGCTTTTTTCATTCGTATTGTTAACCAATTTAGAATTATCATTACACTTGTCATCAAATAACCTTCGTCTTGTAGGCTTAGGCGTGAATAAATGATTTTCTTCTTTTTGTATTATATCCAAGTCTGCTCCTGAATCTGAATCAGAGTCAAATTCTGATTTAGCACTTTTATTTATTTGACTATCATTATCCTTGTAAACTGAAAATCTTCTTTTATTTAAACCAAAATCATCCAATGTATTACTTGTAAATTCTTCTTCTTCAAACAAAATTCTACCTTTTCTTTCAATATTTCTTCCATTCCTCGACACTTTCCGTATTGTTGATATAGGAGTAAACGGTAATGAAAATGTGCTATTATTATTATTATTATTATTATTATTATTATTATTATTATTATTATTATTATTATTATTATTATTATTATTATAATTATTATTATCGTTATTACTTATAGTGTTATTAATACTGCTTATTATACTAGGCGATTTAGCATATCCGCGCTTATATCGAATCGGAGTCTTAGCCGGTGTAAAAGGCATACCCACTAAAGCATGATTACCAACATGTGAATATTTATTAGTAGTATCATAATGACTTAAGTATTCCTCGTTCGTAATATAAGTATCCGGACTGTTTTCCTTAGTCATATTTTGACTATCCTTAGTCAGTAAAGTATCTTCCAAAAATAACCTTTTCCGTCGAGCAAAGTAATCTTCTTCATCCAAAGGACCGTATTTTGGAGAGCAAGGTGTCAAAAGAGATTCCTTATCGAATCCTGGAGGAGTAGAGGGCATCATGTGGTACTATTAGTGATTACGATTTTCAAAAAAAAAAAAAAAACTAAGTTTTCAAAACTTCAAATACTTATATTATAAGTATTTCTAGGTATGGAAAAGACTATATTTCTCTATGATAAATAGCACCAAAAAAAAAGTATGCAGATAGTAATATTTCACCAGTGTATTTTCACTCCAAAAGGGTTGTAAGTTTATTTCTTTATATATATATTTTCTTTTATTTATTTGTATTTATTTTTATTTCTTTATAGTCTAAAATCTTAATATTATCTGTTAATTAACGATAGATAATCTTTAAATAATTAATTAACAAAGAAAGAGGCTGGCTAGTTGTCATGGTAACTATAAACCACATAACTACAAAAATTTCAACACAATTACACAGGTAATACCCTACTGTGTATTACCCTGGAAGAGGTTAAAAAACCAAATTAAGACATTTAAAATTAAAACTAAAATGAAATATACTAAAATAAAATACATAAAATAAATAAAATAAATAAATAAAATAAAATAAATGAATAAAATAAATGAATAAAATAAATAAATAAAAATAACACTAATAAAATAAAAATAAAAAAAATAACATGACAGACACAGATAAAGATGGCGCTAATGAGATTGCTAGTAAATTGCAAAAAATGTCTGTTAAGATAGAAACAGTGAAGAACAATAAAATTCCATTAGAAGAAGACGCAGAAAGCAGACTAAGGTATTTGAAAAATGAACTAGATACTGTGAGAGAAGTAAACAGAGTTTTTAGCAATGTTAAGGATTCTTTGGAGAGGACTGAAGATAATTTAGAGGTTGGTATTACCAAGATTGCTTGTAGTATTAGTAATAAATCGACTAATATTAGTAAATTTGTTACTATAATGAATAATATTAGCAACAATGTTATTAATCAAATGTTTGCATGACTAATGATTTTTGATTTATTACTAATATAATGCGCTGTATTGCTAATAATAAATGCTTTGTTACTAATACACTTATACAGACTCTATCAGAAACAGCAGAATGCTCTGATAAACTGCTGAACTTGTATACAAGGATACTCTCGCAAACAGAACACACACAGAAACTGTTGTTTAATGAGAATTGGAAAGGCTCCAGTAAAGACGAATTAGAGTACAAGGAGAAATTACTGGAGAGCATTCGAAAAAAACAGCAACAGGAGGTCGAAAACGAGAGAAAAAAAGCTCAAGAGGCTGTTTTGAAAAAACAGCAGCAGCTTAAGGAGGAAGCTGCTCAACGGAAGAAGGAGACCCTTCACAGACGTGGTATGTATTTGTTTACGAGTTTTGTTTGATTTTTTTTTATTTCCTATTTGGTCATTACTGTTTATTATTTTATTATTTTATTTCTTAATTTTATTTGCTTTCTTGAGCGTTGTCATGGTATTTGTTTCCTTTAGTACTAACAACATAGTCTATGGAGGAAGAACTTCTAGTCAAACAAAAATCAAAAACACGTCAATTAGCCAATCACGATCAGGTAATAATTTAAGTAGTCTGACTAATCAGTCTCGGGTTACTAATATGTCCACTAGTACTACTAATCAACCAAAATATGGGAACTCAACTAGATCCACGGTGAATAATATTTCGTCGACACGTGGTGGCAAAACTCAACCTTCCTCTGCACCAGGAACGAGAAATACGCGGGGGAACATTGCTTCTAGTGTACGCACCAGACCAAATTTGAACACGCGTGGAGAACCTACACGGTGACCCTGTGTATTTGTGTATATGTATTTGTATACATGTTTATTTGCATCAGTATAGTTGTTTTATTTTTTTTCGCCATTTGTAATATAAACACTATTATTAGTTATATATTTTAATATCTTAATAATATATTACTAATGTAGAACACAAGTTGGGTAATAAATAACCAACACCATGGTCTAAGTTAGTAATCTGTCATCATTCTCTTTTTAGAATTAGATTCGAGCTTTCCCACTATGTTATATTTCGATTTAAAACGCGCCTCCCATTCGTCCAATGTTCTTAGTTGCTCCTCAGTCAAGTCGTGTAGGTCATCAACGAATTGATCCAAAGGAGTTAGTACAGCTAATTGTTAGTTTATTTAATGCAAATAAAATAAAATTATAAATTAACAAGGAATTCAAATGGGAAATATTCTAAATAGGAAGTATCCTATATCGGAAAATACCTTACCCGGATCAAATGAACTAAGGGCAAGCCCCCGCGAAGCGTCTCGACCTGCAAAATTTCTACAATATTAGTTGTATGTTATGTAATAAATAAAGTGATATTAATCATAATCGTAAAAAAAAAAAATAATTAACAAGTAGCTTTATATTACATAATATACTGCATATATTATTTAATAAAACGCCATTTAGTACTCACTTGTAAGGACCCAATGGACCATAAAAATTCTTGCCTGGGGTAACATCGTAAACGGTTCCTTTGACAGCCATGAATATTTTTTTATTAGATACACCATTGTATTTAGCAAGTTCCTTTGGAGTGTAAATTCTGTACATTATTGTTTCTCCATTTGCTTCATTGTACGGACCTTCATTTAATTTGCTATTAGAGACATTTTTATTTTTAACGTGTCCTGGTGTATTTGTTTCTGGTTGCCTGAATAAGCGGAATAGTAGAATTCCAATTATCACCCCGCCTAATAAAATGTTTAAAAATAGTGATTTCATATTATGATTTATTTGTTTTATTTTATTTTTTTATTTTTTTATTTTTTTATTGGTTTATTGGTTTATATTTATTATTTATTTTTTTTATTTTTTTTACTTGTTAATATATCTTATTACATCCATATTGGGAAAGTGTGATTACGTAGGTATTTTATCATTTAAATATTCGGCGACTGTCTTAAAATTAATCGTTTTTATTTTTGTATTATCGCTTATTTGTGAGCTAATGGGTTGTTATGAGTGGGAAATCAATTTAAAAATATACGTACAAAGAAAAAAAAGAAAAAAAAAACTAATGGAACCCAAAAAAATTCCTATAGGAAACCTAAAATAGAAAAATAAGAAAACATAAATAAACCATGAAGGGGAACAATGAAAATAATAAAAAATATAACAAAATAAGAATCATTATAAAATAAATATAAAATAAATATAAAATAAATATAAAATAAATATAAAATAAATATAAAATAAATATAAAATAAATATAAAATAAATATAAAATAAATATAAAATAAAGATAAAGATAAAGATAAATATATAAATATAAATATAAATATAAATATAAATATAAATATAAATATAAATATAAATATAAATATAAATATAAATATAAATATAAAAATAAAAATAAAATAAAAATAAAATAAAAATAAAAAACAAAATAATCATAAATCCAGTCCCATAATCAAGCAATCCATTCTAAAGCTCCAAAGTTGCAATTCATAAATGTTTGTTATTGATTATAATTTTAAAAAGAAATAGTAATTAGTAACGTAAATAAAATAAAATAAAATAAAGTAAAATAGAGTAAATATAAAATAATATATATGAAATAACATAACGTAAAATAAATAAATAAAACAAAATAAAAAAACAGGCAACAATGCAAACAAGCAGCTTTAGAAACCAAAACAACAAATAAACTTTCTAAATAACCATTATCAATTAAAACATCAATTTGAATAAAGCCGACCAGATGCTTCTTCAATAATAGCAGACACCCGTATTAATCGATCCTTTGCAAGTTCGAAATTACCATCAGCAAGAGCATCTCTAATATTATGAAATGTGCCAGATAAAAAATTCCCTTCTACAGGCCAAAGTTGAGGACCAAATATTGAATGTCTATAAGCAATTAGTCTATCTTCATTATATTCAGGTAAATTTCTAAATGAATTTGAAAGTAAACTTGAAACTTCTGAATGCGTTGAATGGATTAAAGCAGGAATCTGATCGGTATAGGAAGTTGGTGACGAATCTAATAGTCTTTTATCTAAATCAATTATCCTTGCATTCCAATTCCAACGATGAATTGCTAATACTGGTGGCTCAAACATTCCATTATCTCTTATTCCTTGATTCCACATTTCAAGCCATTGATTTAATGCCATGCTACCATAAATAAGCCCCATACTTGAATTTTTTAAGATATTTAAATCAAAATTAATTTTTTTAATATTACCTTCCCCAACTGTTTCAATAGCATAATTTTCTAAGTCTGGTATTATAACATTTGAAATATATTTACCATATCCATCAAAATCTAATGGAAGTATTGGATCATCACTTAATCTTAAAAGAAGTAATCCAGCAATTCTACCAATAGTTAAATGATATGGCAATAAATATGAATTTTGATTATTATTATTACTATCAGATGAATTTAAAACCCCAACATGATCAACAGTCCATTCATAAGAATCATAACATGAACCTTTAGGAAAACCTCCTGTACGTAAACCTGATGGAGCAATTAATTCATCTTCATCAACAAATGAAAAATCAATTGATGCCATACCCAAATGAGATTGAAACATAACAGTATCAGAATCTTCACTTACTGGTGGTGAAAATCTTTCATTTTCGTCAACAGATTCATAAATTGAAAGCATGCTCATTGATTCATCTGTTGGATGTGAAACTTGTCCAAGAACATCTTTTAAAATTGTTTGCAATGAAGGATGAGAATTAACATGAAATTTTTTACCTGAAACTATTGAATCTAAATTAATATAAGCAGCGCCATTTTCCATTAAAAATTTTTTATTTTCATTTATATATTTAGCTGAACCAGCATGATTATAAGTAGATGCATCCCAAGAAATAAATTTAATTTTTCTTCTTGGCCTCCATCCATATTCATTATATAAACTTGAAAATACACGAACAAGTTCTAATAAAACTGATGTTCCAGACATTGCCGAAACAGTGCCATAACAAAAAGAATCTCTCTTTGCGCCAATAATTAATTCGATTTCATTTTGATCATAACCGTCTATCGTACCAACAACATTCCAAATAGAATGACTACCGGGATTAACCATAACATTTTTTATCCATACAATTCCTTCACCATCATTAGTTTTATTACCTGACCACCAATTTGATACTTGAGGTTGTCCATTTTTCCAAGAATCTTCAACTTCAAAACCTTTTCCAACCATTTTCTCTATAAATGGTTTAATTTGATTCCAAGATGCAGTTAATACGGGTATCATTGATGGTGTATTTGATTTTACACCCCAATTATATGAAGGATCACCAACCAAAGGTAATGTTGCACCAGCCCTTTGAACCATATCTTCATAATAGCCTTCAGATAAATCTGAGTTGTCATGGTATGCAAATAAAACTACACCTTTTGCACCAAAATTTTCTGCAGCAGCAATTTTCTTACCAACTTCTATAACTCCAAAACGGATGAAAACAATTGAATCTTCAATTACAATATTTTGATTTTTTAATTTTAAAAAATCTTTCATTGTACCATAATTTGCATATATCATATGTCCTTTAAAATTTCCAGAAGCAGAGTAAGCAATAAACGGTTTTGTAGCTGAGTTTCTTTCTTTAATTTTGTTATTGTTATTACTGTTATTTTCACCATCAGAGGGCTCTGTTAAATTTGCATAATAAACAATCTCCTCCTTGTTATCAGTATAAGAAAGTAATGCTAGTAATTGAGAATCCGCAGAGGAATCAGGATAATTTAATTGAATTTCAGATTCTTTACGTTCAGTAGTTGGTAAACCATAAGATCTCATTACAGCAGTTATATATTTTGCTAAAGTCAAATCACCAACAGTACCAGCACCATGAGACATAGATGAAAGATATTGTAATTTATGATCGATATTTTCATTATCTAACGAAGATTTAATGTACATCATAAGTTGATTAACATCAAAACTACCAGGAGAAACGGTTCCCGGACTTAAAGAAGAACCATTGTTTGAACCAGAATTAGAACTACTAAGGTGTAAAGGTGAAATATCAGATTGGAAAACAATATATAAAATTGTCGCTAAAAATATAACTGATACTAAACGTCTAATTAAAATTGGATTACCAATACGTCCCAAATATCTATCAATAATAGTTGAAAATCCATAATACTTTCGCACTATAGGTTTCATAAAACTCGCCGTTGTAGAGGAGAGTTCTCTTGTTTTTCTTAGCATTAGTTTTAAAGAATTCGATACAGTATTTGTAGCAGATTCACTTGTTGTTGTTGTTGGTAGCGGTTCCAATATATGCATAGGAAGTAAATGCGGCCTGCTATTGTTATTGTTATTATTACTATTATTACTATTATTGCTATTGTTGTTGTTATTATTACTATTACTATTAGCGTAGTCCTGTTCTGAGGTTAAATATTGATCATCTATTATAGTGAAAGGCGAATTTGGGTCATTAAAATCATTATTTTTAGTAGAAAAAAAATTCCATAAATGTTTTAGTTTAGAAAAAGTATTATTCTTTCTAAAATTTAAAGGTATTTCAACGTCTGAGCTGTTTCCAATTTCATATGGAGGAGGTAAACTTGTTAATAAGCTAGAAGAAGGTAAATTTGAGTTGTTTGGGCTGTTTTCTTGTTCATCATTGCTGTTATTAATATTGTTGGTGTTGCTTAAACCGGTGTTTGGAAATGGGTCATCGTATATGTCAGAATTATCGCTTATATCAAAAAGAACATTTGAATTAGCAGCATGATTTGCATTTGAAGTGTTTTCTTCAGTTTGTGAGCCTAAATTTGGAGTATTAGGGCTATTTTTTGAATTAATTTTTGAATATTTTGGCTCGTTTTTTCCTGCCATTTTGAAGTCTATTTTTAATTTTTTTTTATTTGTTTTGTGTATATTTTTTATATAAATTTAGTGAATGTTGTAATTTTGTTAAAATTTATCAAATTTTTCCACCTTTATGTACCAGAAAAAACCATGAAAAAACGTGGGAAAATGTGGGAAAATCGTAAAGATTCAGAAAAAATTTACAAATATATAAATTCCCAGGTAAAATACAATAAATTCATGTATTTAAATCAAAAAATCCTTGTTTTTTGGTTTTTTTTTTTATCTTTCCCTCAAGTTTTATACTGCTTATTAAAAAAAATTCCCTTAGTAATTTCATTTTTTCCATACAAATGTTAATTTTTAAGGTTATCTGTCGTTAGAGAAATGCGTTGTTATAGTGATTTGTATTGTCAGTTGTTATGGCTACGTTTATCTTTTAGTATTATGTAGTAAATACGGATTCTGCTTAAAGTGGCAAAAAAGACCCGTTGTGACTACAGAAAAAAATCTAACACAGCGGGCCGAAATTGACAGGGAAACGCAACGATTTTCAAATTGGAAACCTATAGGATACTCAGGCTTAAGAAATAAGATAATCAGTACAGTATGGAAAACTATTGTTTTTCTTTCAAAGTAAAAATTGCAGTGAAATTCCTATAGGGTTCACTAGTTTTCAACATAATTTTCTCAGAATCCAGCATGATTACTTTTAAAACTCACCCCCGCTATGTAGGAACAAAAAAAACCGCGCGAGAGAAAATTTACATAAAAATTTACATACAAATACAAATTCAAAATACAAATACACATACATATCATTACACAACAAACTATGAAAACAAGCAAACAAAAAAACAAAAAAACAAAAAAACAAAAAAAAACAAGCAACTAAATCAGTAAATTAGTAAATCAATAATCTCGTAATCAGTGCCATTATTGGTATATGCACCAATACTAATACACTAAGCCATAGATGAACTCATAGTAATAGTAATTGTTGCCGTAACAATTGTTGACGTGCTCGTAATAGTAGTTGTAGTATCGAAATAGTAAAACGTACTTGCTGTAGCTATATAATCATTGTACCAAGAACAAGTATGGTAGAGTGAACTGAATTCTTCGTTTGATATTTCATCATTAGACGCTGTTTTATATTTTAATTTTTCAGAATTTATATCTTTTGAAGATGATAAAGATTCTAATGTAGTAGTAGGTGAAAAAGATAAACCTAATGATGTTATAGACCCCCTTGCATAATCATTTGTACTCGTTGAAGAAGTATCCGACCTAAGTAAATCGTCTTTATTTATTAGTGTAGAACTTTGATATAAACTTGATGTCGATGATACTGCTGATGGCAAAGACGATGGCGTTGTTGAAGATTTCACTATAAAAGATATTGTTGAAGATAATACTGGTGAAGACAAATCAGCTTCAGAAACAAGTGTAGAATATAAACTATTTGAACTTAAAGTTGATACCTTAGAACTTAGTGTAGGTAAACTTGATGTAGATAATGTAGAGAAAGAAAAAATAGAATTTAGATATATTAAAGAGGACACAGCCGAAGAGGAAGAGATAGGAGAAGAGACCGTAAAAGAGGAAACAGTAGAAGAGGAAACAGTAGAGGAGGAGACAGTAGAAGAGGAAACAGTAGAAGAGGAAACAGTAGAAGAGGAAACAGTAGAAGAGGAAACAGTAGAAGAGGAAACAGTAGAGGAAGAGACAGTAGAAGAGGAAACAGTAGAGGAGGAGACAGTAGAAGAGGAAGCAGTAGAGGAAGAGACAGTAGAAGAGGAAACAGTAGAGGAAGAGACAGTAGAAGAGGAAACAGTAGAGGAGGAGACAGTAGAAGAGGAAGCAGTAGAGGAAGAGACAGTAGAAGAGGAAACAGTAGAGGAGGAGACAGTAGAAGAGGAAGCAGTAGAAGAAGAAACAGTAGAAGAGGAAACAGTAGGAGAGGAAGAGATTGGAGAAGAAAAGGAAATAGTAGATATTGTAGAAGAGGAAAAGGCTGGAGAGGATATTGGAGAAGAAGAGATTGAAGAACTTAGAGAAGAGAGAGAAGATATTGTAGAGGATAATGAAGACACTGTAGTTGATGGAGATGATGACAATAATGTCGATGACATAAGTAAAGAGCCCACATGTTCAAATTCAGAAACTATATCAAATAAACTAGACGAATAATAATCACCAGTCTGAACTGGTAATAAAGAGCTAGAAGTTGTACTTGTAACTGAACTAAACAATAAACCAGTATTTGATTCAGAACTAGTTTTAGTACTAGAGCTAAAAATAAGCCCACGACTACTGGACAACTTTGTCTCAACAGTAGTGCTTAAAGAATATGCATCTTCTGTATTATATATAATTGTCTTTGTGTCATTTTTCCAATGAGACCCAGAAGATGAGTGACTCAAAGATAAACTCGTCATAAACAATGATAGTGATGATGATGATGATGATGTGGTTGCTTTAATAGATAAAGATGAGGAAGTTTCTGTAAAAGTATTTCTCGATGATTCTCTGATAAAAGAAGGTTCTTTGATATCACCATATATACTATTTTCATCAGTATTATAATTAGCAGGCAAACTTGTGCTTTCTACTGCATTATTATATTGATCAGAATACGTTGTAGTTGGATTATTATCTTTTTGAATGCCAGCTTCCAAAAATAATGAAGATGATAAAGGAAATCCTTGGTAAGATGAATCTATCTTTTGTACTTGTGAATCTGATGTAGATGGGATAATCTTCGCATTTATGATTTGTAAAGTAGAAGAAATTTGATTTTTATCTGTAGTCTGACTCAAATCTATCTTTTGTACTTGTGAATCTGATGTAGATGGGGTAATCTTCGCATTTATGATTTGTGAAGTAGAATAAATTTGATTTATATCTGTAGTCTGACTCAAATCTATCTTTTGTACTTGTGAATCTGATGTAGATGGGGTAATCTTCGCATTTATGATTTGTGAAGTAGAATAAATTTGATTTATATCTGTAGTCTGACTCAAATCTATAGTTTGACCCAAATCTTTAGTTTCCTCCAAGTCGATAGTTCGAGTAAAATCAATAAAGTTTTGATAGGACGAAGATCCTATAGTTGCAAATGAATTAGACGAAATTCTATTCTTGAAAATAGTTGAAAATGTCAAACTAGTTTTATCATTCGTGCGAGAAATATAACCAGGACTATTTTCAATTTGGTAGAAAGAATAATCTACGTTTGAGTTTGTATTCGCATTTTCATTTGCATCTGAATTTGAATATCCATTTCCTGCACGCTCAGTAGATTCAGAATAAAAAATATTATTCTGTAAACCAGAAGAAGTTACATTGATCCATACAAATTGTGACGATGTAAGATAATTGCTTTGTATTGAAATTGTAGAAGATGAATAAAAAGGAAAAGGGGAAGTTATAGGTAATGTAGGGGAAAGTAATAATGTTGATGGTGATGAAGAAGAAAATAACTCATTTTCATTATTTGGATTTATTGTTACATAAGTAACGATGGTTTTTGAAATGTAACCATTATTATTATTATTGTTATTATTATCTATTGATGAAGTAAGATGTAACGTATTATAAACATAATTTGTCTTCGTCTCTGTATTAGTAGTTGTTATTATAGTTGTTAATTTTTCATAAACAGTTGTGGATAGAGTAACTGTTGTAGTTAAATTTTTATTACTAATAATAGTAGTATACATTTTAATAAAACTTGTTAAATTAGAACCTATGGAATTAATGTTTGGTGAAGTTAACAAATAATTATCATCATTGTTTGTATTGCTAAGTAAGTTAACGCCAGCGCCAGCAATATTTATGGTAGGATAAGAAGCATAAGTTAAAGTTGAAATTTTAGTATTAGAATAATCGTAAGGAGCATCCTGTGCAGACCTTTTATCGTAATGATTGTCGTTTTCAATTGTTTTAAAAAATGAAAAATATTTATAAGGAATAGTTGGTAAACTTAAAGCGAATGTAATCAATTGAATTAGTAAAAATATTGTGAAATAAAAAGAAAACATGTTAAAGATAGTTGTGCAGACAGACAATGATAGAAAATAGTTGGTAATTATCTAATAGAACAAAATATAATAAATAAAAATAATAAAAACAAAAAAAACAAAAAAAATAACTATACAGTAAAGGAGTGACTGGAATTAATATAGTATTAAAATATAAAAGAATGAAAAGGATTAAATAAGAAATAAAAAAATTAAAAATTAAAAATAAAGTAAAAAATAAAAAATAAAAAATAAAAAAAAGAATATACACGATATATATACTCACATAATAATTTCAAATTATTTATAATAAATAAACAATTGTACCAACCCCATTTTTCCTTCTATGAGAAAATATGATTCAATTTAAAAATGTCTTAAATATGACATTAAAAACATGCTATTGTATCAAAAAACCTTTAATAAAAAATAAACAAAGGAGTAAATATTATTAGATAATAATTAATAATTAAATGGTACTTAATTATAAATTATTTATTTATTATAATAATAAATACATTTAAAACAAAACTAAACCAAATTTGGTGGCTGGTCCGAAAAAAAAAGTTCCCCTTACCGCTAAAATAAGATACATTAAAAAGATAAAAAAAAATATATATAAATATTTATGCACTCTGACGTACATACATACATAATAAAATAAAATAAAAAGTATCGCCACCTTTATTTTATATAATCATAAACTTAAACGCCTCCTTGTTTTCCCCTTTATGCACACTTTTTTCTTATTTTGTTAGACTCTTTTTGTAACGCTTTTTTAGTTTTATAAATGTTTTTTTATTTATTTTCTATACAAATGACTATTTAGTATGAGTTGCTAGGGGAAATTGGTTTTTTGTAGGTTGTATTTAATTTGTACCTTAATATATTAAATTATATTAATATTTAGCTTAGTTACTGTGACGACCACGTATATTTTTAATATATTCTTCAGTTAGTGTATTGTTGTTATAGTAACTTTGTATGAAATTTTAATATAAAGTAGTATAAAACTAGTAAATGAACATTTCCTTTTCTGGGGTAAAATAGAATTCTTTTGGGGATTGTCTTAAAGAGGAACGTGAAACTTAATTAAGATCTATATAGGAAATTTGTTTCATGTTGTGTTTTTATGTTTATTTTATTTTTTTATTCCTATGTGTGAAATATTGTGGGTTGTAAAAGTAAAGGTATAGAATGTATAATGTATAAAAAACCGTTGAATAGAAATCATACAAACTTTACAAATTTAATTATATAAACGGTCGAACGGTTAACCGTTGAAAGTGTGATAACAATGTAATATTTATATATTTATTTCAAAATAAAAATACAAAGGCTGGTAATAAAGAGTCATTACAAAATTAAACGAGAACTACGTGAAGTTGTTATTTTTACCTTTTTTTTTTTTTTTTTTTTTTTTTTTTTTTTTTTTTTTTTTTTTTTTTTTTTTTATTTTATTATTATATTATTTGTAATTTATTATTACTATAAATTATTCTCACCATCTGCATTAATTACTAATAATTAACCATTCTAATAATACTTTTAAAATATTGTGACCCACTTAATTCCTTGTTAATACTCTTCCAATAAACAGTGAAAGTTAATAAGTGAATACTTATCACCATGGAAAATAATACCAAATAAAATAAAAAAATACTTTTGAATAGGAAAAAAAACTATGTAAAATAAAGTAATTTGGAAATTGCCATAACAACACACTTAAACGTAAAACTATGATAAAACAGTGATTTCCTAATTGAAGTTACATTTCCCTTTCCAGAAATATTATTTGATTCTTTTTAGACTTGGGAGAAAACAGATATTTATAGAAATAATAAAAAAATTAAAAAAATTAAAAAAATGAACAAATTTCAATGTCTCAAGTTAGATAAGGATCAAATTTAAAACTAACAGGGACTGTGGTTATAAATATTGGTATTGCTAGAAAGGGAGTTTTTTTTATATTTTATTAGTATTTTATTTTTATTTTTTTTATAGTTGATTTTCATTTGTCCCAGCAAGAAGTAGTTGATACATATCAGGAATGTCCTGCTTTAATATTTAATTAATATTGATTAATTAATTAACTAATTGTAATTTAATTTTATTTAATTTTATTTAATTTAATTTAATAGTGTATGTAGTTGTTTCATTTAAATAATACTCAAATGATAGTATTTTTCTGTAAATATTAATAAATAACAATAGTAATAACTAATAAACACTGTATTAATGTACTAAAATGACTACGCAAATAAGTAAATCCTCTTTGAAATCTTTAAATTCATTCAAAGATAGTGATTTAATAAACAGTAATTCTTTAAAATCAACGGAAAATAAAAAGATACCAAATAATTCCTTAAAATCAAGCGACTATTTGTTGAAAAAAAATAAAAGTAAAAATAAAAATAAAAATATTAAAAAAATTTCAATTCCGAACGCTTTTAAAGTACAAGAAACAAATTTATATTCGCCGATAAGAAATTTATCTGCGTCGAGTTTATATTCACCAATAAAAAATATATCTACTTCAAATTTATATTCACCAATAAGAAATCTATCTAATTCAAGTTTAAAACCTTTTACAGAAGAGAAAAGTGTCACAAATTTGAATTCACCCAAGAGTGAATTGGATAAAGGAAAAGGAAGAGGAAAAGAAAAAAAAAAGGAGAAAAAAGAACAAAAAGAACAAAACGAAATAGAAACAGAGACAGAAATAGAAAAAGAAAAAGAAAAAGAAAATAGCAATGACAATGACAGTGAAATTTTTAACAATGACTATACAATTAACTACGAAAAATCTCTGGCAGACATAAGTATTATAATTAAAGAAATAGAAAATGAAATTACATCAGCTTCTAAATCTGATATTTTAACCAGAAAAAATACTTTAAATGAAAGTAACCCCTGCGATAATAATCTAAATAAAGACAAGTTTTTAAAACTTCCAAACTACCGAAGTGTTTCTGCGCCAGTTGAGAAGACTACAAATAAATTTCAAAGAATTACTAACAATATCAGTAATATTACTAATATTAATAATAATAATAATAATAATAATAATAATAATAATAATAATAATACCAATAATACCACTGACATAGGAACTCTTGTAAGAGAACCTACAACAATAAGATTGCCTTCACTTGGTACGGAATTTAAAAAAAAGTTGAATAATAAAAACAAAGAAAATAAAATAAATAAAAGCATATTATTATCACCAGCTAAAAGTCCACATTCAATTAGTTCTACTCATATGGATAAATTGGAAGAAAAACTATTGAAATTGGATAGAGATTGTATTAAATTAGAGAAAAGAGTTAATTTTTATAGTAGTTTACTCCCACCAAATCCATGTACAAAAGATGCAGAAGCTAAAAAAAGATTGGAAAACAGTTTAAAAAGTGCAATTAATGAATTAAATAGTAAGAAAAAGGAAAGATATGAAACTGGATTGCTTTTCAAGCGTTCATGGAGAAAGAATAATGAAGAATTTGGAAAAGGAACATCATTTTTTTCGAATAGAGATGAATTATGATAACTTAGATTATATTATACTTATTATATTTATTATACTATATTATTTTATGTATATTGTATTATATTATATATATTATATTATAACCTATAACGTCACTAAAAAGTCTTCCACAAATTAAGAACACCTTGAGCGTATTGAACAATTTCTGAACCACCTAATTTAGAATCACCGTATAAACGATCTACAAAAGCAATTGGAACTTCACCTACGGTAAAGCCATGAGCACGAGCACGGACCATCATTTCCATTTGGAAAACATAACCTCTTGATTGGGTTTCAAGAATGATTTTCTCCAAAACTGGTTTTCTATACAATCTAAAAGAACCAGTAACATCAGATACACCTGGATTAAGGAAAAGAGAAGCAATAAAATTCGCTCCACGAGAAATTAATTTTCTTTTAAGATCCCAACCATACACTCCGCCATTTCCAGCATATCTCGTTCCAGTGACAATGTCAAGATTGTTTTTTTTCTGAAGTTTAACAAACTGGGGGATGTATCGGGGCTGTTTGTTAGTATGTGAAATTTGTGAATTATATGAAATATTAAGCAGTAAATGAAATATCTTGTATAGTATTATACAATATGCATAAGTACACAAAAGAACAAAATAAAAACAACTCACATGGTGGGAAAAATCGGCATCCATTATAATTACAAAGTTACCGGTGCATGATTTGAGACCGTGTATGTAGGCAGTACTGGGATGTTAGCCGCATTGATTTGCAAACAATTTATACACTTTATTGTATAAATTGAGAAGTTAAGAATTTATAATTGTAAATTAGAAAACTTAAATTTTATAACATTGTATCAATATCATAAATTAAAACTTTAAAAATAGTAAAAATGAAATAAAACAAAATAAAAGATACTAATATAAAATCACAATATACGTACCCTAAACCTAAAAGAGATGGGCGGGGACGAAGAATGATCCTATCTGAGCCATACAACTTGATCAAATCTTTCGCTACATCCTGAGTTCCGTCTGGAGACCCGTCGTCTACAATAATAATTTCCCAGTGTATTTTGCTAACAGTTAGCATTTATCCATAATAAATTTCTAATATGCTTCAGCATATTAGTACTTAACACATTTAATTTAATTTAATTTTATTATAATTATAATTTATAAATTATAGATTGTAAACTATCAATTATAAAATTCCCTATAGTAAAAGTGACAAAGTAAACAAAAAAACAATCAAAACAATATTTTCTAAGGGTTCCTAAGGGTTTGAGGTTTTTTTTTATTTAAGAGCATGCAATGAAGTACACAAAATGCTTAAAATATGCTTAAAATATGCTTAAAATATGCTTAAAAAATGCTTAAAAAATGCACTCACTTTTCTTTAAATGTTTTTGCTAACAAATAAACAATAACCGGAAGATTCTATTTGTTAGTGAAAAGAAAATGGGAAATAACAGAAAAAAAAAATAAATAAATAAATAAATAAATAAATAAATAAATAAATAAACATCAAATTCAGAGTGACAAATATAAATGAGTAAAAGTAAATGCTGAAAAGTAAATGCTGAAAATAAATGCCGAAAATAAATGCCGAAAATAAATGCCTTAAACTATAAAACAAACAAACTTGTATAATAAAAACAAAAGTAATAAAATTAAAAATAAATAAAATAGAAATCCTATAGGAAACACAAAAATGAATAAAGTAAATAAATAAATAAATGAATTAAACAACATAAATGAAAATAAATGAAAGTAAATAAAATCAATAGATAAATAAGAATAAATAAATACCAAAAAATATAATAATAGATACAATAAAAATACAATAAAAATACAATAAAAATACAATAAAAATACAATAGAATATAAAAAACTACAAACAAAACACAAACAATCATACCTCACGTTCATTGTATGTGGGAAGAATTACAGAATATTTGTTTTCAGCCATTTTGACGGATATTCAACTTGGATTAAAAAATCTGTGAATATCAACTAATGTTAATTATATATTGTAAAAGTGAATAATAAAGTGTAAATGTGTGTTGTCATGGTTACCTGGTTTACTAGATTTATAGTATTATTTGAAATAATTATATCATTATATGTAAATAATATGCTATAAGTAATAAATAATACATAATAATATACTAATAAATACTCATTCTAGTGAATATTGTATATTATATAATGTTAGTATATATTGTTATATATCCATACAGTATAATAAAGAGAAAGTACAGTACAGTATGAATATGAGTATGCTGTTATTTTGTAACCATGGCAACTATACTTGAATTGTATTTGTGTTTTATTGCAATACATAGATATTACTATACTATATACAAAGTATATATGTTATATATACTATATATATATATATTATTTTAATCATTTATTACTATTTATTACCATTTATTACTATTTATTACTATTTATTACTATTTACTATTAATATTCTCATAATCTATGATAGAGATTGTAAATTTTGTACAAGCAATACAATGTTGTCAAGACAACGTTATATATTTACAAATATGTGATACAATTGTGTACAGTACAGTACAGTATTTATTATTATTATTTATTATTATTTATTATTATTTATTATTATTTATTATTATTTTTGCTTGTTTTAAGTTGATACAAATTGTATGTAAACAGAATCCCCATAACAACCAAAATGCAAGGCGGAAACGTACTTTTTGCTATTGCACATATAGTTTACATAATACACACATAATACTGCACGTAAATATTATACATTGCATATTATATAAAAATATAAAAATATAAAAAAATAAAAAAATAAAAAAATATACAGATATATATATATTTATATATATAAATATACGATTATTACATAAAAGATTAATGTTTTGTTGTGTGTACAAGTAAGAAAAGTATGATGTATAAAATATGACATAATATACCATAGCAACTATTGCATTCCTGCACACATGGCTTTGAATGAGGCAATGTGTGATTATTGTTTATTATATTATCTATTTTTTATTAGAATATTTTTATTATCTATTTTTTATTACTATAATATTTATTATCATATGCATATAAATTGTTATATCAATTTATTATATAGAAAACAAATGTAAAACGAGTGAATTTACACCGTAATACGAGCTACGAATGTTATTGTTATACATTAAGTTATTTTTTTGATTATTTTTTTAATTTTTTGTGTATTTTATTGTTTATTATCTATTTTATGCATATTGTTTTTTTTTATTATTTATTATTTATTTTATTTTATTTTATGTTTATTGTTTATTTTATTTTATTGCTTATTATTTATTTATTGTATTACATATTGTGCTCGTTTTTGTTAACAAAAATGTGGATTAGCGTAGAATGAAAATAAATACGCACATGGAAACAAAACAAAGATAAAACAAGACAAAAGTAGGAATTCATAGGAATCCATAGAAACACATACAAAAATTTAAAAACACATAGAAACATATAGGAATTCACATATAAATAAAAAATAAAAAAAATAAAAAATAATGAATACATACATAATAAATAACAAAAATAAACAAAGAAAATAAAATTATTTATTATTATTCTTATTATAGATTGTATATTATTTTTTATTGTTTTTCATTTCAATATAATACTAAAATCCGTAACTGTTTTTTTAATAGGTTACTAAATGATATAGTAAATAATAAATAATAAATAGTAAATAAATAGAAAATAGATAATAGTAAATAGTAAATAGCAATAAATAAGGATAATACAGGATATAATCGTAAATCACTGCATATTGTATGTATTTATGTATGTATTGTAAATTAATATAAATTGAATGCGATATATAATATAATTTAATTTAATTTTATTTTATTTTATTTTATTTTATTTTATTTTATTTTATTTTATTTTATTTCTATTCAACATAATATTTCATTAAATCGTAATTCTTTTGTATTTTATATTTACAAATTAAAAATTATTACAAACAAAATTCATTCTTTATTTTATATATGGTTACTACATTTTTTATTGTTTAATATTTTAATATTATATTATTAAATAATAAAATATAAAATATAATAAACTAATAAAAAATTAAAATAATAAAATAAAATAATAAAATATAAAATATAATAAAATAATAAAATAAAATAAAATAATAAAATAATAAAATAATAAAATAATAAAATAAAATAATAAAATAATACATAATAAATAAATATAAATAAAACCATTCAAATTTTGCATTTTTTATCGTATTAGCTACATCAAACAAACATTTATTTTATAGTTTTTGTTTGTTTATTATTTATTTATTTAATTTTTATTTATTTATTTTTTATTTATTTATTTATTTAATTTTTATTTAATTTTTATTTATTTATTTTTTATTTTTTATTTTTTATTTATTTATTTTATCTATTTTTTATTTATTTAATATATTTATTATTTATTATTTATTTAATATACTTATTATTTATTACTTATTACTTATTTAAAATTATCATAATTATTAAAATTATTTATTTTATTTTATCTTTTCTTTAATTACATTCTTTCTTTAAACCTAGTTACTTTTTTATTTAAAATTTAACATTAATTTTAAATCCTTTTAATTACATTCTTTACTTATTTATATTTATGTTTATTTTATTTATTTTT
>JAJMCY010000188.1:0-23247 GCA_030565755.1 Ascobotryozyma cognata
AAAAAAAAAAAAAAAATAAAATAAAATAAAATAAAATAAAATAAAATAAAATAAAATAAAATAAAGGAAAGACAAAATTCATTTATAGTAATACTTAAAAAATTAACTCGAAATAAGGTGGAAAAGTTAAAATAAAATAAATAAAATAAAATAATAAAATAAAGTAAAATAAATAAAATAATAAAAGAAAATTAAATAAAATAAGAAAGACCCTTATTGTATTGTATTTTATTGTATTGTATTGTATTGGATTTTTTTTTTTTTTTTATTTTTTTTTTTTATTAGTAAAACTTAGTGGAATACTTTGGTGAGTTACGTGTTGTTTTTTTTAAAAAAAAATTTTTAATTTTTTAATCTATTTTATTTTACTTTTTTATTTTTATTTTTATCTTTATTTTATTTTATTTTATTATATTTTATTTTATTTTATTTTATTTTATTGTATTTATATTTATTCCACTTTACATCTTATTCCTGCTACATTTATAATCACTCATATAAAAAATTAGTACGTATACTTGTATTTATGTTTATCATTACTGTTGAATAATTTGAATAATTTGAATAATTTGAATAATTTTGAATAATTTTGAGTAATTACTGTTGAATACTATCTGGTTTATTATATGGCTACATAGTTTTTTTACTAAATTATTTACTATCGATTATTATACTATTGTTTTTTTTTTTTTTTTTTTTTTTTTTTTTTTTTTTTTTTTTTTTTTTTTTTTTTTTTTTTTTTTTTTTTTTTTTTTTTTTTTTTTTTTTTTTTTTTTTATTATTTTACTATTATTTAGTTTATTACTATTAATTATTACTACTACTATTTATTATTATTTAATTTATTATTTAATTTATTTTTTTTATTCCCAATCAGTACTAGCGTGTATTTTTTATTTTTTATTTTTTATTTATTATTTATTATTTATTATTTATTATTTATTATTTATTATTTATTATTTATTATTTATTATTTATTATTTATTATTTATTATTTATTATTTATTATTTCCTCTCTGGTCAATTTGCTATCATTAGTTATTATTTTATTTTTCCCCATTTGTTGTTTATTTCCTATTCAGGTTGTGTTTATTTCATTATTAATTTTCTTTTTTTCCTATTGGCCAAATTTATTTGTTTATTTTTATTATTTTTATTATTATTATTATTATTATTATTTTTGTTTTTTTTTTTAAACTTATTTTTCAACTGAGGGGAAGGGAATCACAACATAAATTTATTTATTTTAAGCATATATTTTTCCTATTTTTCCCTTTGTTTACGCGTTTTTTTCCTTTTATTTACGCGTTGTTTACATTCTAACTTTACCTAGGTTTACATTTTATTTGCATTTATTTTCGGCATTATTTTTGGCATTTATTTTTTAGTCTGGATTTAAATTGTTTGTTAAATTGTTTGTTTACATTCAATTTTCCTATTTTCCTATTTTCCTATTTCCCTTTTTTGGGGAGACTATAAATAGCGTCTTTTGCCACTTTTTTTTTTAATTATTTTTCATTGTACTTTTGGTATTAATTTTTATTTTTTATTTTTTGTTTTTTGTTTTTTGTTTTTAATTTTTTAATTTTTAGTTTTAAAATTTAAAATTTAAAACATAAAATTTAAATTTATACCACATTACTATTTTTGCTGCAATACATAGTTATCGACTACTATTGTTTTATTGCTCTATCGATTTATTTTATTGATCTATTTGTCAGTCTGTTGATATCGGTTGTTACAGTTATCATCTATCGGTTGGCTGTGTGCTTTAACATTAAACAAATAAATAAACTTCAATTAATCGTTAATCATATAGCAAACTTATAGATTGATAATTACTATTATATATTTACAATTTATGTTGTATAAATATCCATTGCATAATATATAATATATAACCAATACTCATAGAGACAATCTATTCAATATATATAAACAAATAGAGTCAATATGGGCAAAAAAAACGGTAATGGTAGTAATGGTAATGGTAAAAGAGTTAAAACACCTCCTCAGGTTACAATACAGTTTGCAGATAATGATCCTTCAATAACATACCCTCCAACAGCACATACTTTTTCAAATCATAATACAAATAATAATTTCAATAATCACATTGACTCTTCTGATGATAGTTTACAAAAAGATGGAGATTTGACTGATTTTTCCTCAAATTTAAACATTGATTCATATTCACTTGCAAATACAACGGCTGGAACTAATTATTCAGAATTTTCTGACATTAATAACAGTAACAGTAGCTATAATAATACTAATAATAATAATCATAACAACAAAACTTCATTCTTATCTGCAAAACATAATGATCCTGATGTACCACTTTCATCAGATTCCCTACCTAGAAAAGATACCGTCAGTAAAAGACTCCGTTGGGGTACTAGAAGACATAAAGATGGAAGACCTAAATTTTCTGGTCATTTGCAAGATTCTCCTACTGATTCAAATCCAAATCATCATAATACATTCGGCCGATCCTTATCAACTAAAATTAGAGATAGAAGCTCCCACTTGTTTCATACTTTAGATGACGAGAGAACAAAATTAAACTTAGATGGTGGTGCTAATAATGATGCTGCTGACGATCATAATAAACCAGTTTTAGGTGTAAATGGTAAACCTTTAACTCCAAGAAGAATATTTGTTAATATGCCTCTTCCTTCTGATATGTTGGATCCAAAAGGTATGCCAATCCCACAATATGCTCGTAATAAAATTAGAACAGCAAAATATACTCCCTTGACCTTTTTACCTAAAAATTTATTTTTTCAATTTCATAACATTGCAAATATTTATTTCTTAGCTGTCATCATTCTTGGTTTCTTCCCAATCTTTGGTGTAGAAAATCCAGGACTTTCAATCGTACCAATCGTGGTAATTTTAGTTATCACTGCTTTTAAAGATGCCATAGAAGATTATAGGAGAACAGTTTTAGATTTACAATTAAATAATTCACCAACTCAAATTTTAGAATATTGTCATAATCCAAATGTTGCAACTGATAATGTTTCACTTTGGCGTCGTTTTAAAAAAGCTTGTACAAAAATTTCTTTAAAATTAATTAGAGGAATAAAATCAATATTCAAATCTTTAATTCAAATTCATAAAAAGAAAAAGGGATCTTATTCTGATGATGATAATGATTTATCTAATAATTCCTTAGAAAGAACTATATCCTTAAGAACAATCGAATCAATAAATACTCCAAGACCTTCTGGTGATACGACAAGGTTATCTTCATCAACTTTACCACGTCCATCAATTGATAATACAAATCCTTTTATTGATGCCGTTCTCAGTGATAATTCTAATATCGACGTCAAAAGAAATAAACCTAAATCTCATTATCATGGTCCTCCACGTGGTAAAGATGCTTTAGAAGATAATGTAATGGATTGGTATAAATCAGTTCCTAATACTGCAAAATTTAAACGTGATTATTGGAAAAATGTAAAAGTTGGCGATTTTGTTCGTATTCTTAGTGATGACGAAATCCCTGCTGATATTGTTATAATGTCAACTTCAGATCCAGATGGTGCTTGTTATGTTGAAACAAAAAATCTCGATGGTGAAACTAATTTGAAAGTTAGACATGCCCTTAAATGTGGTAAACGTATAAAACATTCAAAGGATTGTGAACGCGCTGCCTTTCATCTTAATTGTGAAGCTCCAACTCGTGATTTATACACGTTCAATGCTGCTTGTCATTGGGAACAGTTTATTCCTGATAATGTATCTTCATCTCCCGGTAGTGCGGAGGGTGAATATGTTAAAAAATCAGAACCCATTACAATTAACAATATGCTCTTAAGAGGTTGTTCCTTAAGAAATACCAATTGGGTCATTGGCGTGGTTGTTTCAACTGGTATGGAAACAAAAATTATGTTAAATTCAGGTGAAACCCCAAGTAAACGTTCAAAGATTCAACGAGATCTTAATTTATCTGTGATTATTAACTTTGTTTTACTATTTATTATCAGTTTCCTCGTTGGTTTAATTAATGGTATTTATATTAGAAAAACAAATACTAGTCGTGATTTTTTCGATTATGGTATTATAGGTGGTTCAGCTCCTGTTGCCGGTATCATTACATTTTTTGTTGCAATCATTCTTTTCCAATCACTTGTACCTATCTCGCTTTATATTTCAATTGAAATTGTGAAGACTATTCAAGCATTTTTTATTTATTCTGACGTTCATATGTATTATGAACCAATCGATTATCCATGCACACCAAAATCTTGGAATATATCTGATGATTTAGGCCAAATCGAATATATCTTTTCCGATAAAACTGGTACTTTGACGCAAAATGTTATGGAGTTTAAAAAATGTACAATAAATGGTCAATCATATGGGCTAGCTTACACTGAAGCGCTTGCCGGCTTACAAAGGCGACAGGGTAAAGATGTAAAGAAAGAAGGTGAACGAATGAATAAATTAATTGCTGAAGATAAAGCGGATATGATTCAAGAATTAAACTCAATTTATAAAAATCAATTCTTAGACCCCGAAAAACTCACATTTATATCTTCAGATTTCGTTGCTGATTTAAGAGGAAGCAATGGTCAAGAACAAGCAGATTCAAATTATCATTTTATGCTTGCACTCGCAATTTGCCATACTGTAATTACCGAAGAAACTCCTGATGGAAAAATTAAATTTAAAGCGCAATCACCAGATGAAGAAGCACTTGTTGCAACTGCACGTGATTTAGGTTTCTGCTTAGTTGCTAGAACTTCAAATGGTTATATTGTTGAAGTTCAAGGTATTCGACAAGAGTATCAAATTCTTAATTATCTTGAATTTAACTCATCAAGAAAGAGAATGTCTGTAATTGTTAGAATGCCACGCACTAATAAAATTTTACTTATTTGTAAAGGTGCAGATTCAATTATTTATTCAAGACTTAAGCCAGGTGAGCAAGTTGAATTAAGAAAGTCAACTGCAGAAGATCTTTCCATTTTTGCAACAGAGGGCTTGCGTACTTTATGTATTGCAGAAAAGGAAATCTCTAATAATGAATATATGGAATGGAACAAAAGGCATTTGCAAGCTGCAACTTCAATTGAAAATAGAGAGGAAAAAATGGAACTTGTTGCAGATGAAATCGAAAGAGATTTATATCTACTTGGTGGTACAGCTATTGAAGATCGTTTACAAGATGGTGTACCAGATGCAATTGCACAACTTGGATTAGCTGGCATTAAATTATGGGTACTAACAGGTGATAAAGTTGAAACAGCTATAAATATTGGATTTTCATGCAATTTGTTAAATAGTGATATGGAGCTTTTAATTTTAAGAACAGAAGTAGAAAATTTTACAATTGCAAGAACAGAGGAAATTATTTCAGATTTTTTGTATCGTTATTTTGGTCTCCATGGAACCTTTGAAGAATATGAAAATTCTAAAAAAGACCATGCACCACCTCCACCTACTCATGCATTAATCATTGATGGTGATACTTTAAAACTTGCATTAAATAAATCTTTAGAGTATAAATTTTTACTTTTATGCAAACAATGTAAATCGGTTCTTTGCTGTAGGGTTTCACCTTCACAAAAAGCTGCAGTTGTCAGAATGGTTAAAAAGGGATTAGGTGTAATGACACTAGCAATTGGTGATGGAGCAAATGATGTCGCAATGATTCAACAGGCTGATGTTGGTGTTGGTATTGCGGGTGTTGAAGGTAGACAAGCAGTCATGTCATCAGATTATGCAATTGGCCAATTTAGATTTTTAGCACGTCTTGTTTTAGTTCATGGTAGATGGTGTTACCGCCGTATTGCAGAAATGATTCCAAATTTCTTTTATAAAAATTTAATTTTCACAGTTTCACAATTTTGGTATCAAATTTATAATTCATTTGATGGATCATACTTGTATGATTATACATATACAACGCTCGTTAATTTAGCATTCACTTCATTACCGGTTATGAGTTTAGCAGTGCTTGATCAAGATGTACCAGACATGGTTGCATTAGCAGTTCCTATGTTGTACAGACGTGGCATATTAGGTAAAGATTGGAATAATTCAAGATTTTTATGGTATATGACTGATGGGTTATATCAATCAGCAATTTGTTTCTTTTTCACATATTTAACGCAATATCAAGGAAGATTTGTAACTGAAAATGGATTAGCTTTAAATGGTGCATATTATATGGGTGTTTATGCTGCAACAGCAGTAATAATATCAGCAAATTTATATGTTTTGCTTAATCAAAATAGATGGGATTGGTTTTCATTACTTTTGAATGCATTTTCAATATTAATTTTATTCTTTTGGACTGGTGTTTATACAACTTCACCATATTCATCACAATTTTATAAAGCTGCACCACATGTTTATGGTTCATTAAATTTTTGGGCATGTCTTTTATTAGCAATTATTGCATCATTATTTCCAAGGATGTTTTATAATGCTATTCAAAAGAATTTTTTCCCAAATGATGTCGATATCATACGTGAGCAAGTCCAACTTGGTATGTTTGATCATATCATAAAAGTAGATCATGATGAATATAGCTTAGAAAAGAAAAGGAAAAATAATAACCTATTTAAAAAATTCTTGGGTCGTCGTATTGAAAGAACTAAAGATGGTAAAAAAAGTAAAGCTTCAGTTGCTTTTAGAAATATGATGCACCAAGCGCACATGACTGGTCATAATTTAGCAGTTAAGCTACATTTGCCCACAAGGCATCATGGATATAAAGATGATGAGAATAATGGTCCTGCTGGTATAGATGAAGGTGAGCAATAAGTTTAATGTTGTTGTTGTTATTGTTATATTATAATAGCAGCAAGAATGCTAAACCTTAAATATAATTTTTTGTTTTTATAGTTTCAGTTGAGACTGAAATTGTAAGAGCAGAAATATTAATATTTGATAACTGAGTTTTAAATGGCACGAGAACCTTTTGCTTACATTTTTTTTTTTTTTTTTTTTTGTTTTTATTTGTTTATATTCATTATATTTATTATTTAGATGATGACTTGAGACCGATTATTGCTCCAGGAGAAGAAATATCTCCTTATCTTCCTTATATGTACGGTGCTCCAGAGGGACAAAGCAGGAATACTACGCAGAATACATTAAACACGTTTAATACTTTAAATACTTATAATAGTATGGGAGCACCATATAATACACAATATGACAATACTTATGATGATTTACATGATTCTAATTTTGAGATTATTAACGATGATAAGAATAACAATAGGAATAATCATAATAATAATAATAACAATAACATTAATAACAGAGTTGCTAATAATTCTCATAATTATTTCGCTGACTCCTCATCTTTGTTATCTTTAGGAGGTTATGAAGCACAACCTATTCCTCCAATGGATTATAATAAGCAATCTAATCATTTTAAAGATAATCAAGTGTACAGGTAGTGTGTTATTATATTTATAATTTATTGTTATTTATATTGTTGTTTATATTTATATTGATATTTATATTGTTTATATTTATATTTATTTTTATATTATATTATTATATACATTTGTTATTAGTTGCTTTATTGTTTAGATTTTCTTTGTTTATTTATTATACTATACAATGTTATATTATAATTTTTATTATTATTATAATAATATCTTTTGTTTATTCTGTTTATTATTTATATGTAAAGTATTTTGTTATACTCTTTGTTTATTATTATTTTATTTATTTTTGTTTGTTTAATATTATATTATATTTTTATTTATTATTTAACTATTCAATTATTTGATTTTGATTATTTTTGATTATTTTAATTATTATTTTGTTTTAAATAAATACAAAAAGATAATACATGTTTACTTTACTATTTTTTTGTTTCTCTTACATAAAAGCAATAATTTCTTATTATATTTAATTGATATGTATATTGTGAGTATAAATACTGTCTACATATAGTTCTATAATATAGGTTCAAGAAAGTTCTAGGAACTAGGCAAATAATAAAGAAGGTATATACAACTGGTCTATATAACAATGACAATAATAACTACAAATATATTCTATCTACTGATTACTATTGACTTTTAATTTAATATTCTGGTCTACATGGCGTGGATTTTGACTTAATGTGTGATTCTACTAAGACCTAAGACATCAGATAAGTTGTTACGGTAACTAAACAACCACTAGTAACATAAAAGCATTTCTTAATAAGCAATCTAGTCAGGTTTAAAACATTACTAATAACAATGTTTACTAATAATTTAATTATGATTAATAATCGTTTCTCACTTGCTGACCATTCACACGAATAGGAAATATAAATAAACGTTACATAATAATCTTTTAAACCGTTGTGTGCGTTTTATAATTAATTTTTACAGTAAGTCGCTCAGTAGAAAATTTAATTAGCAATCAAATCACTAGTAAATATTTTTTATCAGTAAATTATGAATTATTAAATTAGTACGAAAAAGGTATCTCCCAATTTAACACTATTTTGGAAATCGCTTATAGTCATTAATTAATATATGTATTAATATACTTTTACCTTTTTTTTAGAAAACAAAAATCTATTAGATTATTCTTTATGTAAAGGAAGATATAGTATATAACAATAAAAGATCAAATAGAGTAAAATAATATCTGATTTTGTATTTGTATTTGTATTTGTATTTGTAATTGTAAATATAATAAAAATATAAAATAAAAAAGAAAATAAAAAGCAGTAAAATGTTTTTAATTATATTTTCAATCGTGTTTCTCATTTTATTTTATTTTAATATTTGATTGTAGTGTTTGTAAGAAAAATAAATAGGATAGAAGGGAAATAAAAATAAAATAAAAAAAACATAAAATAAAATAAAATGAAGGTAAATAAAATAAAATAAAATAAAATAAAAAAAATAATATAAAGCAATAACAAACAATAACAATAACAAGGATATAATAAACAATTGATAGGGTTCAAAGAGTAAAACAACTGAAAACAAATTGAATTAACAACATATCAAGACAAAAACACTATATACCACCATGAGGAGGCATATAATTTGGTGGTGGAATAGAGCCAACATACCTGCTAAAAGTGCTGTCAGTTGGTATATAATATTGAGCTACTCCAGGTCTTTGTACTTGTGCTTGTGCTTGTGCTTGTGCTTGTGCCTGTACCTGTGCTTGTAAAGACTGCTGTTGTGTGTGTTGTTGCATTTGAGGTGAATTTAAAGGAGAAGAAGTATTTGGATGCATTGCTAAATGATGCTGTGGATGTTGTGATTGTTGTACTTGATGGTTTGAGGGAGGTATAGGAATTTGACTATTAGCGTATAATTGTTGTTGTTGTTGTTGATCTTGTGGTATAGGATGTTGTTGTTGCTGTTGCTGTTGTTGCTGTTGCTGTTGTTGTTGTTGTTGTTGTTGTACTTGTGAATGACTAGGTTTTGGAGTTGATTGTTGAGAATATTGTGCTTGTTGTTGTGATGCTTGAGGTAAAGAGGGAGCATTTGAGTTTCCTACTAAATTTTGGTTTTGGTTTAAATTTTGATTTTGCACTTGAGCTTGAGCTTGTAATTGATTTATAGATTGTAAATTTTGATCCTGATTTATATTTTGGTTAATATTGTGATTTAAATTTTGATTTTGATTTTGATTTTGATCTTGAATATTTTGAGCTCTTGCTAACTCTGATGGATGAGGATCTAAAGCTTCCTCTGGAGTATTTAAACAAGCTTGAATAAGATTTTTACCTTCAGATTTTGTTACTAAAGGTTGTAATTTTGGAGTTGTAAAAGTATAAACTAAACCAGTTTCTGATACAACTAATAAAAGAACTTGAGTACCAGTTAAAACTGATAATTCATAAGCCTTTTTCATAATACCAGCTTTACGCTTTGAAAAAGTGATATGTCTACGTGATTTATCTTCAATAAATTTTATTTCAATTTTTCTTCTTTCACGTGAAGGACGAGAATTTGAATCATCATCATCATCGTCATCTGCATCACCTAAATCCGAAGAACTTGGTCTATCGCGCTTAGTACCTCTATGTTGTTGTTGTTGTTGTTGCTGTTGTTGATGTTGCAAAGGAGAAGTTTTGTCATTATGTTGCATGTGACCATAAGAATTATTATCGTTACTACCATCATCCTGTTTAGACATCAAATCATTATCTGAATTATTATTAAGAAGAATTGAATCATTATGTGAATTCATAGAATCATTTTGACCATAAGATTGAGCATTAGCATTATTATTATTATTATTATTATTATTATTATTATTAGTATTATTATTAGTATTATTATTAGTATTATTATTATTATTAGTATTAGTATTAGTATTATTATCGTTGCTATGGTTATTGCTCAAATTCTGACCATCACGCTCCTCTTGGTCCTGAATTTGATTTTGTGTTGGGTGAACATTAAGAGGAAGAGAATTTGGATCCAAGTGTAAATTCTGGGAATCAGCCATATTTATAGTGGGAAAATCGGAGAAATGGAAAAGCCGGACAAAAGGAGACTAACCGAATTAGTGAGAAATAAAAGTAAACAAAAACAAAATAAATGCCTAAATGCCTAAATGCCCTTTTTATTTATTTATTTATTTTATTTTATTTTATTTTATTTTATTTTATTTATTATTATTATTAAATAAATGCGTAAATAAAATAAATGCTTCTTTACCTAAAAAAGAGAAAAGTAAACAAACTAGTTAGCCAATGAAATGGGAAATTGTAAAAATAAATAAAATAAATAAATAAATCAGCCAATAGGAAAAATCAAAAAAACACTAAACCGAAATCACAACAAAGTAAACAAAGTCAAAAGAAAATCACAGCAAATAAACAAAGTCAAAACAAAATCACAACAAGTAGAAAAAATAAACAAGTAAACAAATAACCAAAGTCAAAATGGGATCACAACAAAAATAAAAAAACTAAAAATTCAACCAATGAAAAGCGACAAAGGGGATTACTTAGGTAATATACAGTGAATAATTATTAATAGTAATATATAATAGTAATAATATAATATAATAATAATAATAATAATAATAATAATAATAATAATAATAATAATAATAATAATAATAATAATAATAATAATAATAATATAATAATATAATAATATAATAATAATAAAAGGTGATAATAATAAATCAAATATAACGAAACAGACTAGTCCCAATATGGAAATGGTGAAAGAAAGGTAATAAATAAAAAAAAAATAAAAAAAATAATAAAATAAATAATAAAATAAATAATAAAAGATTATATATAATAGTAATTATAGTAAACTCACTGTAGCTGTAAATATTGTAGTATAAAATTATATATACTATATTATACTATATTATAATATAATATATTATACTATATTATAATATAATATATTATAATATATTATATATAATATATTATATATAATACACTATGTATATCCTAATTAATTAAATTGTTATATATTATCTATTTAATTATCTTTTCTATTCATTTAATATAATAGAAAATAAATGAATAAATAAATATTAATAAATAAATAATAAAAAAAAAATATTATTATTATTATTATGTGTTTCTTTTGGGAGATAATCACCGAAATAAGCAAAAAAACAAGCAAAATCGGAAAGTGGCCAAATCGGTTACAAGTGAAAGAAAAACAAAAAATAAAATAAAAAATAAAAAATAAAAAGAAGATAATTTCAACAAATAAATAGTAAATAAACAACTATATAATCAGCGAAAATTTTTAATGCGTTGTCATAGATACTGTCTCATGTGGAATGATATTACTAATCACACATAGCCTATTTATAATGAGTGTCTAATTATTTAAATTATTCTTACTAATAAACGCGTAGTGCGTAGTATTATATTATGTATTTTATAATTTATTATATAAATAATTAATCATCATATAATAATCACATTTGTGATGCGTCACGTTTTTGTTCCCATAAAAATATTTTTATTAATGTGGAATGTGGAAAGAAGCAATGAAACATTGTCGGATTAAAAAAGGGATTTATTTTTTATATTTTTAAATTTTTATAATCATTTGTTATGTAATTGTGTGATTATACTGGTGGTTGGTTGTAAGGAGTGGAGTGGGATAGATAGTTAGTGTGTTTGTTTTAAATATTACCGGTACAGTATATAAAATTCAACTATAGCACAGTTGCCAAGGCAACTGTGCTATAGTTAAATATGTACTGGTATATAATAATTTACTATATAATACTATATATTATATAGCCGCCATTATATTTTTTAACTGGTAACTATGGTAATACAACTGATATACAAAGATAGCGAGGATGCTACTGTCTAAGAATTTATGATTTATTAACTAAATGGTTTAATGTTTTACTATAAACAATTTCTAGTCTATAGTAGTATCTATTGTTCTTTTATTTTTTTTTTTTTTTTTTTTGAATACTAGTTACTATACAGTACTTTGTAGTTTATTATTTACCACAACGTATACTATCACGTATACTATCACGTAGACTCATGTAGACTTTCAAATAGACTATCACGTAGACAGTTGCACAACTGTACGCATACTCTTTTTTATTTATTTATTTATTTTTTTTTTATTTCTTTACTAAACTACATTCTATTTTAGTTAAACACATAAACCCTACACTGACTATTCATTCCACCTGATACTTATCTATATAGTAATTATTTGTAATATATTGTACATAAAAAAGAGCATATCGTGTTACCAATATACCCTTATTTACTTATTTTACTTATTTCTTTGCGTATCACAGTTTATAATATTTGATACATATTCTACTGAAACTATGTGCACTTCACTTACACACATTTTAAACCATTATACATTTACATCATAAATAGTTGTCTATAACCAGATCTCATTTACTTCACAAGAACAGTATACGAAGTAATACATTCAATAAGACACAATGTGACAAAGCGCAAACCGATTTTTGAACCGAAAAAAAAAAAAAAAACTGACAAACCGAAGAAAAACGAACAAAACTTGAACCGACTCTACAAAAACTATACTCACTTAAAAAAATTTCTTTTCGATAGTCTTAAATATATTTCTTATATAATATACCGGTAATAAATATAATCTAATAATATTAGTATGGTTAATATGGTTTATAACGAAGTAACCATGGCAACAACCACATAATTGTAGATTACAGCTGATAAGACGTAATTTACAATTATAGAAGGTAACTTAAAAAACTTAAAAAATTTACAGGGGAGGTATATATCTTATAGCAATAACAGATTTAGACAATTGAGTATAGAATTAATAGAACAGTATGCCACCATCACCCTTTGTTCGTGGAGCCAAAAAAGATGTTTGGTCTATTATTAACGAAGCAGCAGAATTGGCAGAGAAAACTTTAAAAAAGCCTATAATAAACCTTGGACAAGGATTTTTTTCTTATTCACCACCGAAATTTGCTATACAAGCAGCAAAAGAAGCATTAGATTTACCATTACTTAATCAGTATGCACCAACAAGAGGTTTATTAACAACTAGGGAGTCAATTTGTACTGTATATTCAAAGTTTTTTAATAAAAAGATTAATCCAAATACTGATATTGTAATTACAGCTGGTGCAAACGAAGCTATGCTTTCTGCATTTTTTGCATTTATTACACATGGTGATGAGGTTATAGTTTTTGAACCTTTTTTTGATCAATATATTTCCAATATAGAAATGCCAGGCGGAAAAGTTGTTTATGTTCCTCTTCATCCGCCATCTAAAACTAGTATTAGCAATGAAATTGGTAATAAAAGTGAAAATGGAAGTGGATACTCGGCTAGCTTGTGGAGTATTAACTTTGAGGAACTTGAGAAAGCAATAAACAAAAATACAAAAATGATTGTAATAAATACTCCACATAATCCTGTTGGGAAAATACTATCCTACGAAGAATGCAAAAAATTATCAGAGATTGCAATTAAAAACAACATTATAATACTTTCTGATGAGGTTTATGATTCATTATATTATTCACCATTTACTAGAATAGCAACATTATCACCAGAGATTGCAAAATTAACATTAACAGTTGGATCAGGTGGGAAAACATTTGCAGCTACTGGTTGGAGAATTGGATGGATTATTGGTGATGAAGAATTAATTAAATATGTTGCAAGAGCAAACACAAGAATTGTATTTGCTGCAAATACACCGTTACAAGCAGCAATTGGGAAATCATTTGAAATTATAAATAAAGAGGATAATACATATTTTGAAGACCAAAGGAATTCCTATAAGGAAAAGATTAAAATACTAACAAATGTATTTGATAAGTTAAAAATGACTTATATTATTCCACAGGGTGGTTATTTTATTTTAGTTGATTTTTCAAATATTCAAATTCCAACAAATTATGAATTCCCACTTGATATAAGGGATAGGGAAGTGGATTTTAAAAAGGCCTATTGGCTAATTAGAGAGATCGGTGTAGTTGCTATTCCTCCTACAGAGTTTTATACCCCAGAACATGCTCATTTGGCTTCTTCGTATCTGCGCTTTGCCATCTGCAAGGAAAACGAGTATTTGGAAAGGGCAGCACAGAGGCTTCTGGAGTTGAAAAACCATTTGGTCGATAACAGCAATAGCCACTAGTGAGTTATCTCTCGTGTCGGTTACGACTGTGCATTCTATGTGCACTACTGTTGTATTTATATGTACCTACAAGCTACGATATGTTATTATTACACTATATACTAACAAACTGTCCATACAATTTTAAGAATATTATGTTTACTGTATATGCATTACAAATATGCATTGTAAATATTATATCTAATAGAATGTATATTATATTATATATATTATATTATATATATTATATTATATATATTATATTATATATATTATACTATACTGTAGAGAAAAAGAAAAATAATTTCTGTATAATAGTATTATTGTATAGAAAGAAAGTATAAGGTCGGTTGTCATAGTTACTACAAAACACATATCGCTATAGAAACTATCACCATGTCAACTATCACCATGACACATTTAATTTCTCATTTCAACGCGCTTTGCTCGAAATTAAACTTCACAAGAACCAATTAAATTTTAAAAAAGTGTTAAAAATTTACAAAAAATAGTACTATTTCATCTGATTTCTCTCTCTATCTGGTTCACAAGATACCTTGGTTTGTGCTCCACAGGATAATTTAAAGTTTTACTTATTTTGTGATAGTAAAAACTCGTGTTATGGACACGTTCGAGTACAAAAACTCATTTTCGACAAGTTCAACAGGCTCTTCTTTGCAATTATCTCCTATAGATTTTGACGATATAGGTACAACTGGATCTGGTGATCACAATCCAGGGGGTGGTAATCTAGACGGATTACACGCGACGGGAGATTCAGACAGAAAACTCGGTTATTTTAACGAGAAACTCGATAAATTGTTGACTGAAAACAAGACGCGAACATCGGAAATGTCAGAGACAAAAGATACAAAAGATACAAAAGATACGAAAGATACAAAAGATACGAAAGATACAAAAGATACGAAAGATACAAAACAAACAGCAAAGACAACAGAAGAAATAGAAGCGCAAGATAGTTATGATAAAACGCTTTTAACCACAGTTGAAAAACTGGCTTCTTTGTCTTTAAATTCAGAAGTAGATCAACCTGTCAACAAGAATGTCAACGCGATTGAAAAAAGTACAAAAAATTACACAAATGAAAAGAGTATCGAGAATATAAATACAGGAAATAAAGAAAAGACAGGACCAAATTTTACTAACCACAGAAAAAGTGATTTGACTCCTGATTCAAATGATAAACATGGTAACGATATCGATCTAAAATATTCAACAACAAGATCACCCATACTGTTCTTTCCTTCATCTGAACCAAAAAAAACCTTTCCCACACTGTCCACAATCCCATACAGTTCTACGCTCAGAAAGGCATACAGTACTTCCTCATTTAAACCATCTAAATTGTTTGACAGACCTCTTTCTGCTGATTTTAGTAGTTTAAATAAAAAGGTGTTTATTTCCTCTTCCGGTTCTCCTTTGAAGGTCGAACCTATGAATGATCAGACTAGTAATAATAATAATAATAATACTAATAATAATAATAATAATAATAATGACAACAATACAGATGACTCTATAATGGATAAAAGCATACATTCTGATTATAGTACAAATTCGGACTATAGTATATACAATAGCACAAATAATAGCACTTTTAGTGCACATACAAACACGGGCACAAATACGAATACTGATGCAGATAATACACACACACATGCAAGTATACATGCAAGTATACATACAAACACACATACACATACAAATACATCTACAAATACATCTACAAATACACATACAAATATACCTACAATTACACATACAAACACACATACACCTACAAACACAAACACAAACACAAACACAAACACAAGTGGCAACAACAAAAACAACAAAAATAACTCAGAAAGCATGAATGACAATTCTCCAAATTCTTTTTACTCTAACAGTTCTCACAATACTCCCCAAAGCAATCAAAATAGCAGAAACGGTAACCAAAGCGAACAAATTACTCCTACTCAATATGCAGATGATTCAATAATGACATGGATAGATAAAAAACCTGTATTAGATCACCCTTTACAGAATAGTACACAGTTTATTGATTCTCAGTTTGATAATTCACACTCTATGGACAGCAACGATAACTCGTTTCTAACGAAAAATTCAAATAATAACTCACAACTTGAGGACGAGTTAAATTCTCAACAAAATTCTATTAAATCTAATCATTCTAATAGATCTATCAGATCAAATCATTCTTCTCCTTTAACTAATCGTGTTCCTTCGACTAATTTTCTTCCTAAAAAAACTGATAGTCTTCCAGACTCAGAAAACACAAACATGAAAACACCACAAAGAACCCATTTATCTAATCTAGCTCCAAATATTAAAGAACTTGCTAATAATTTAACCGAAACAATAATTTCATCTCGAGTAAAAAATATAAATGTTTCACCATCATCAATTAGAATGTTAGATTCACAAACAATCCAACCAAATGGTAAAAGAAAATTACTAACTTTGAAAGAACAATCCACTCTTATAGATAAATTACAAAAAGAAAATTGGGGTTATCAACTTAAAATATATATCCTTCAAACCGAATTAGATAAAAGATCAGAGGAAGGTATGAAGGATTTATTATCTGAAAATATTGAATTGAAAACTATAAATGTTAGTTTAAATTTTGAAATTAGAAAACTTAGAAAATCTAATATGACTTTAGAAAGGATTCTAAGAAATAAACGTATAGAAAATTTTGAAATCGATTATGATTCTGAATTTGATTCAGATTTAGATACACTGGATGATGAGGATGATGACAATAATAATAGTAATAATAATAATAGTAATAATAATGATAATAACAATTCTACTTTATTAGAAGAAAATGAACAATTAAAATTAAAAATTAATGAGTTGGAAAAATCTTTAAAAAATTATCAAAATTATCAATATCCCGATACTGAATCAACAGTATTTTCAAAATCTTCTACAGGTGCTGGCACCGATAGTTTAAGATTGATGGATGAACTTTTAGAAGCTGAGAGGAAAAGTAAGTTATCAGCACAAGACGAATTAGATAAATGCCAGCGGGGTTTGGAAAAGTTAACAAATGAGAATAAAAACTTAAAACAAGAATTATCATTAAAAGAAATGGAAATTGCAAGCATTGATAATAATGTTAATGTCAATCATAATATTAACAATAGAAATTTAAAATCTCGTCAGTTTTCAAATATTATATCTCCCTCAGGTTCTGGAGTATCATCATCATTTCCTGAACATATAATTTCAAATGATGAATCTTCGGACATTCTTATTAATAAATTAATGAATCAATTAGCAATTTATAAAATTAATATTCATGATCAACAAATAGAATATGATAAATTATTAAATGAATATGATAATTTGAAAAACAAATTTGAAGAAAATTCATTAGAATTAGGTAATGAGAAATTAAGATTAGAAAGTCAAATTAATAAGTTAATTGAAGAAAATAAAGAATTATTTGCTAAGGTTGAAGAATCAAACAATTGTTATAATAAGATTAGAATTGATGCCCAAAATGAAATAAATACACTAGATGAATTATTGGTTATTAAAGATAATGAAATGAAAGAAATGAAAAATCAATTAGAAGAATTTTTTGAACAACTGAAAACAATGAGTGATTCAAACGATTGTTTAAGTTTAGAAAATGAAGATTTAGTTCAAAGAATTAATTTATTAAAATTACAATTGGAAGAAAATGAAGCTGAAATGGAAAAACTTGATTTAACAATTAGAGAAGTTACAGATAAAAATGAAGAAGATAATATTGAATTACAAAAATTAAACAGAGAAATAATTAATTTAACGAATCAAATCGACGCTTTTAAAGAATCAGATGAAAGTTTGAAATGTCATATCAAAAAAATTACAAATTCACTGTTTGATTCAGAGAATAAATTAAATCTTTTAAATAATGAGATTAAGTTATTAGAAAGCGAAAAGGAGAAAATTAAATTTGAAAATGAAAATAAAGTAAATGAATTAATGTCAGATAATTCCAAAAATCTAAAGAAATTAAAAAATTTAGATTTATTAAATGAAGAAATTCAAAATTATAAATTGAAAATTAAAAAAATTGAATCAGAAAATAATTTTTTCAATAATAATGTAAATGAAATTATTTCGATTTTGAAAACAATTTCAATTACAGAAAATTCAAACAAAAATTCTTTAATTAATGATATTAAAAAAATTAAAAGTTTTTTGGATTTTTCTAAAAATGAATTAAATGAATTAAAATATGATAATAACGAAAAGGAACAGCTTTTAGAACAACGGGACTCGGCTTTGGAATCTCTAATTTTAGAATTAAGAAAATTATCAGAGTTATTAGAAAAGGAAAAACAAAGCAAAAAAGTTTTACTTGCAAAGTATAATAATAGTGCTAATAATAGTAATAATAATAATTTAAAGAAGCTTAATAAAGATTTACAGGATAAATTGCAGGAAAGAGATGATTTATTAGAAAATGCTGCTAAGCGTTTAATTGAATATTTAGGTACAGGTTTTACAAATGGCGATGATGATAATACTAATAACAAAAACAACAATAACAATACCATTAGCAATAGTAATAGCAACAGCAATAAAAGCAAACTTAATTATGTATCTCCCAAAGATTTCAAATCTTTCCAAACTTTTTTCAACTCAATGTTAAAGAAATTTTCTCAAATTAATAATGAATTTGAAAAGAAAATCAATGAAATTTTGAGAAAATGCAAAAGGGATTATGATTCTTTATCAAAGCAAATTGAATTGAAGAATAATAGTTTGAAATTGATTGAAGAACAAATTCGTCGTTCTGCTTCTCTTAAAAATCGTGCAGGAGCTAAGTTAGAATATTCCAATGCAAACAAGAATCCAATCGAAAGCAGTTCAGAAAATGCAAATGAATCGAATGGAACAGATACAAATACAAAGACAAATATGCATTCATTGAAATCAACTGAGGGCAACTCTGGAAACAAATCAAATACATCCGATATTAATTCTGCTGATGCAAAACGTAGTTACTCACAGCAATTACGATGGGTTACTCGTCTTGCAGAACTAGAGAGAAGACTAAAAAATGAACGTAACGCTAGAGTGCAAGAACGTGATGGTGCTTTACAAAGGTTAAATGAAAGTCTACGAGAAAATGAATTACTTAGAAAGGCATTAGTGAAGAGGAAAAATTCGGAAGAAAATGTGTAATTTAGGATAGTGTATTTTAGTTTTAGTTTTATAGTTATTATCTATTGAATAGTTTAGTTACAATTAATAAAATGGTAGTATTTAATGGTATTGTTTTAGTATAAGTGAATTTACAAATACATATATATACTTATAAAAAAATATAATTATTTACATTTCTACAAATCTATGTACCGTTTACTTGTTACCAATAAAATAATTAATACATTAAAGGTATAAGGTAAAGAAACGGGTTTTCTCTATCATCTTTTTCCCCTACATTCAATCAAAGAAAAAAGTTAAATTTGAAATTTATTTTCACAATATGATATAGTGAATAAGATGAAATCGTATCATAGAGAAAAAAAAACAGATTTTTAAGTGAATTTTTTTCTTTTATATGGCAGATACCCTATTACTACAATGTGACTGCTTTAATTGTCATGACGATATGAATTATAAAAGGTATTTGGATTATTTCCTATTTGGTTATATTACTGTTTTTGGTAAATATAATATTTAGACAATTCAATGTTAAGCCTAATTAGACTGGCTGATAATGATGATAGTAATGAATAATATAAGCAATATATAGTGAAGAAAGAAACAAATAGTTAGAATTTAGTAACAAAATTAATTAAACAGTAATAGACCGTAAATGGTAAATGGTAGAGAATATTAAAAATTATACTATTGTGTAAAAAAGACCAATGATAGCAGCAAATGAAATAATTAAATAAATTTAACTAATCATTAATTTGAAACTATCAATTTATAAAAAAATCTGACAAATCACGTTTGTTCCTACTCCACCATGCTTTATAATTGCCATATTTTTCTAAACTAGGTAAGGCCCCATTATTATGAGCTGCAAATCTTTCATAACTCTTTCCTAATGAAGACCATCTTATCAAAGCACAGTAAACATTATTATCAGGATCCTGATTTAGCCTTATCATCCATGGAAGAACTTCATCAATATAATCAACATATCCAGCAGAACCTAAAAATACTATATAATCATGCCATAGTTTCATTGAAGGAATCAACTTAAATAAATCATTATCATTTTTATTATTTGGAGGACTCATTACATATTTCCTAAATAAAAAGATCACCCTTTGTGCAGCATGTAAATCTCCCCAATAACCACATTCACTCTCTGAAGCTGCCATACATAACAAACGAAATGTAGATACGTTAGGTCTTAAATTAACATTTAAAAGATCTTCAAAACTAATCCAAATTTTAGAATATTGTTTTAATTGAAGTTCTCTTGCTATTAAAAAATTATAAATTTGGACATTTCTATTACTCAAAGATAATTGTGAAATAAGATTATTAATAGAAACAGGCAAATTAACTTTAGAGAAAAGTCTAATATAATGAGTTAAACAATCCCGGTCTAAAATAATATTTTCTTTAAAAGCATAGGAAAATATCTGTTTGATAGTTTCAAATGATTGAAGGTTACTACAAATTTCACGAATTATTGAAATATTAATTGGATGTTTTCTCTCAATATAATATTTAAAAACTTTAAAAGTAATTCCATTTCTATTCTTAATAGGTTCAGTATTAATTTTCCTTAATAAAAGAATTGTTGGTACTAATAATGAATTCGTATCAGTAGAATGTCTTGCCAAATTATCAAATTCAACAGTAGCAGTTGACAAATCTGGTGATGCAGCAATAGAAGCATCAAAAAAAGTTTTTATTTCAGAAAATGAATATTGATTTTTCAAATTTGATGAATAGTTATCATTTTCAATCTCTCTGTTTATTAAATATCTATAAACATCCAACTTTTTTTTAAAATCCTTAGAAGTATTTTTATCAATCTTAGAATAAAGTTCATTCAATATTTCTATTGATTTTTCAGGTTGATAATTTTTTATTAAGATTGCAAAAGCCAAAAAACTGTAGTTAGATATATAAATATTATTTTTTTGCATATATCTAAATGTAATATTAATACATTGAAAAATTGTTTTGAAAGAAGAGAATGATCTTTTGGATTTTTTCATTAAAAAATTCCATATTAACCCATTGTTGTAGATTTTCTCATTTTGTAATACTTCATCTCCTTGCTCCAAAAAAAGTTGGTATTGTTCAGGTAGTAATTCAGGAAAATGAGATAAACAATGAGAAATCATTCTTTCGTGGACAAAAAGTTGAATTTGAGGTGGTAAATATTTAAATCGTTTTTTAAATTTTTTAAATAACATATAAATTGAACTTCTATCCTGGAATGTTCTCCGTAAGGCATGTACAAGTACAAAATCTGGTACAGTACTATTTTCAATCAAAGTTAATGCATTTTTACAATTAGGTGCATACAATGACCGAATCCATTTAATTAAATCTAATGCTTCGTATCCATTTTTCTTAAGTTCTAAATAAACTGATTTAGGAAAAGAAAGTTTCGGATTTGAATTTAATACTAAACTGAAATTTCCAATTTGATTATATAGTAACTGTAAATTATCTTCTTTTAAATAATTTAAAAAAAGAGGATTCTTATTTAAAGGGTGGAGAAGTAAACAGCCAATACAAATAATTGTTGCCCATTCAAGAGAGTGATAAGACGAAAAATTTGGGTTACTATTTAAGTTTAGGTTTACGTTATGAAGACCAAAGAATTTTAAAAAATAAAAAAACGATTCAGTATTTAAAATTCCAACTTGCAAGTTATCTTGGATATCGAAAAGTTGTAATTTGCGATATTTTTTTGAATTTTGTTTTATTAAATGTCTTTTTGGTAATTCGTTTGATTCAAAAGACTCTTTTGATAAAACTTTTTCTAAAATAAATATATAAAAAGATTTTTTTCTATCGTTCAGATCGAATTCATCTAATTTGGATACTTTTTCTATTAAACTTAGGCAATCTAGTGTAGAAAAAAAATCCTCTATATCGATTTTAATTAAATTGCAATCTTTTGTGTTACTCGGGTTACTTAAACTATCAATTTTGTGCAAATTTCTAGCAAATTTTGATATATTTGTGTTGACTAAGTTATTAAACGTTTCTTTATTATTTATGCTTTTCTCAAAATCCAACTCATTTAAAGGCGATAGATTTTTACAAAAATCCGATTTGAAACTGGAGTTGAAAATTTTGCTGTCTAATAAATTTGAATCATCATTTAGTAAAACTAAATCATTAGTATATCGAAAAGTGGATAAATTGAGTTATAAAAATTGAGTAAAACAAATAAATGCGAATTGAATTTATTCAATTTGATTTAGATAGATAGAAATAAATACTACATAAGTAATAAATAAATAATAGATATTAAATATTAGATAATAAATAATAAATAATAAAATAAAATAAAATAAAATAAAATAAAATAAAATAAAATAAAATAAAATAAAATAAAATAAAATAAAATAAAATAAAATAAAATAAAATAAAATAAAATAAAATAAAATAAAATAAAATAAAATAAAATAAAATAAA
>JAJMCY010000189.1:0-23294 GCA_030565755.1 Ascobotryozyma cognata
AAAAATAAAGTTTAACCTATTTATTATTATTATATTATATTATATTATATTATATTATATTATATTATATTATATTATATTATATTATATTATATTATTATTATTATATTTCCTCACCTAAAGATTGTTTTTTATTTTATTTTTATTTGTTTGTAGTTTATTTATAAAATAGAAATAAAAACAACTTGGCAGTGAAGAAATGATAAAATAATAAAAATAATAAAAATAATAAAATAATAAAATAATAAAAAAATAAAATAATAAAATAATAAAAATAAATAAATAAATAAATAAATAAATAAATAAAAATATTTATTATATTAATTATTTATTAATAGTAATACTAATGTAGACAGAAACAGGAACAAGGTCCGACTTAATTAGCGGAGAAAAAGAGAAAAGGAGAAAAGAAAAAAGAAAAGAAACAAGTTAGTATACAATATGAAAATAATAAATAAATAATAGATAATAAATAATAAATAATAAATAATAAATAATAAATAATATAATATATAATAAATAAATAAATAAATAAATGTTAAAATATATACGTATTTATATACATTTTATATAAAAAATTATTTCTCTACTGTGTATTTATTTAAACTTACCTCAAATCAGGAACAAAGAAATTAGGAAAAATTAGGAAAAATAAGGAAAAATAAGGAAAAATAAGGAAAAATAAAGAAAAATAAAAAAAAAATAAAAAAAAAACAAAAAAGCAAAAAAGGGGAAAACTATTCTTTTTATATACACAAATGTGACAAAAATATATGCTATAAAATTATATAGCATATATATGCTATATATGCTATATATGCTATAAAATATAAATATATAAATATATGCTATATGTTATGTTATGTTATGTTATGTTATGTTATGTTATATAAATATATACACTATAAATGCACTATAAATATATACCAATACCAAACTATATAAAAAAACTGCCAACCATGAGAAAAATTGCTTCTTATTAAAAATAAACAAAATATTACTAATTTATGATGTATTTACAATTACTATATAATATAATAATTTATTATTTATGTATTACTTTAATATAATATAATATAATATAATATATTATTTATTAATATACTATAATATATTATATTATTTATTAATATTTATTATACATTTTATTATATAATATTAACTACTTCTTCTATTATATAATAATCACATGAACCCTTCTTTTTGATCACTACGTAAAAAACTCAATTTACAAATAGGATACGAGAAAATCAAAATACAAGAAAAATAAATAACAAAAAAACGTAAAGATTTACAATAAATAATCTACAATAATTAATCTATAATAAACACAAAAAAAACTAACAATAAATAATAAGTAAAAAACAAAGAAAGAATAAATAACAAAATATAAGAAAGAACAATGAAAGATCTGAACAAAAACTACTGTCACAGAAAAGGGTTAAGTGTAATCAGTTTTCCTATTTAGGAATAATATAAACAATAAAGTCACGTGGATTTTCAATTCAAGTAGGGTAATAGGGATAAGTCTCTACTTTGTACACACTTATTTTTTATTTATTTATTTATTTATTTATTTATTTATTTATTTATTTATTTATTTATTTATTTCTTTTTCAGTTGTATTTCGTATAAACTGTTTACATATGACGTACAGTAATAGTAATATATGTAGTATATAATAATATAATAATAATAATACAATAATATAATAATAATAATACAATAATATAATAAATTTAAAATAATATAATAATAATAATATAATAATATAATAAACACTTGTGTGATTATATAATCAAAGGCTTAGCATAATGTAAACAGAAAATCTGTGATATGTTATGTTATACATAATACGTACACTTAATAATAATTAAAGTGCTAAATATAGTTTATATAAGACAATATATATATATATATATATATATTGCTATATATATATATATTGCTATATATCGTACTATATACGCAGGTACAAACTTGCTAATACTCATATCCGACCTTCGCCTTATTTAGTTACGCGCTATTACGCATAATTACGCACAATTACAAAGAAAAATAGAATAGTATTAAACCCAATTACATAATATATTAACGTAATATAGTGTTTTACACAACTTTACTCGTAAAAATATGTATTACACTCAATAATATTACTAAACATGTTTTTTCTATTTATCCAATACCTTTATATAAATATATCCAATACCTTTATATATAAATATATCTTGTATACATATATTGTACCCCTGTTGATGCTTTCATTCAAAATTTCTATAACCTCAACTCCCTAATCCGATTTGGTCGTGCTCCCTTACCCACAGCAAAAGAAGCTGCCCTCGCATGTGACCTTCCAAGATTATCTAAAGGTTTAACTTTATAAATACGAACCATCCAATTTTCTGATGTAAATGCCTCCTCTAAACAATTTAATTGAATAGGAGTAGCTGGAATACGTTGCCCACGTACTCTATCAACAGCACCTTGATTTCCAAACATTTCTGCAAATCGGTAATATGACATCTTGTACATTAGAGAATTTTTCATAGTATCTGTAGCTTGTTCATCAACCCGATAATCACCCCTTGGTGTAAAATATTTCCCCTCAGAGATAACTTCAGGCCAAATACCCTCAGATATACGAATCATCCATAAAAATTTATTAATATCATCTCCATTAAATCCCAATAATCCACCAAATACAACTAAAACATAATCAACATCATGTTGTAATAAAATAGGATATGAAATATCTTCAGATCCTGCCATTGCTTTACCAACTGTTGCAATATGTGTATTATTCCATGTATTATTATCAACAAGTGTAGTTCTATCTGCCATACCTCCAATTTGATATCCATAATCCCACCATGACATTACTTTAGAATTATAATCTGTATTCATACGTAACCAATAATATGCTTCCCTAAAATCATCAATAATCCATGGTGATCCATCAGGTTGAGTAGCTGCAAGAACAACTGATGGTGATGAATACATATTTGATGTTACCCATAAACATTGTCTTACAAACATTGTAAAATAAAGTCCTGCCGTAAAAATAACAGCGGCCCTTCCATAAATTGAATAAATCCTTTTAGCTGCCTTTTCTGATTTAAGCATATTACCAATATTAAAAACACTTTTTGTAGCTTTTGTTAATTCTTCTGTACTAACTTCTTCATTTTTCTTATTTTCTAAATTTTTTAAATCATTCTTACTTTCTTTAGATTGATTATTAAAATCTAAATAAATATCCAACAATGTTGAAAACCCTATTGCTCCTGCAACACACATTAAAGGTGTTAATGTAAGCATCAAGCGAACCATCACACCAGCAAAATATGATCCTAAAAGTGCATATAAAATTATAAATACATGTTCATCATGTAATTTAGAAAATACTAAAAATGTTCCTGCTGGGAATAACCAAACTAAAAATGCTGTATCTAAAAAGAATGCTGTCCATACTGTTGGTTGATGTTCAGAAACTGATGCAATAATAGGAATATGAATCTTTGCGTATCCAGTATCCCATAATGAATAAAATCTACCACCCCATGGTGCAATTACTCCAGATAAAGTTAAAATAACTATTCCAAGGAATCCAATTAATGTTATTAATAAAACACCAGCAGTAATAATATATTTAAAATGTTTTGATGGAATTAAACTTCTTAAATAATTTGAAAATGCAACTATTTGTAAAAGACCAAATACTCCAAGTGCAGCCATATGTTCAGAAGAACGTACTGGAAGAAATCCAACAAATGGAATAAGCATTGAACTTAATGTACCTAAAACATACCATGTACTATATGAAATATAAACCCTTATTGAATATCTACCCATTAAAAGTAAAACAAATACATGTAAAGGGATCATATTTGTAATGAAAACATATCCACCCCATGCAGAAACCATATAAAAATAAAAAATTGCAGAAAGTGATGCATAAAACATTGATCCTTGTTTAATAGCTTTAATCCATAAATAAAATGTAGTCATTAATAAAGTGATTGAAATTGCTTCGTTATCATAAGATCCAGCAACTGATCTAGAAATATAACCAGGTGCTATACCAACAAAGCAAGCCGCTAAAATTCCTGCACTGTCATCTTTCATTTCCTTTGCAAATAAATATGTAAAAATAGCTGTAAATGATGAAAAAACTGGCGCTAAAAGAACACAAATGTTTCTAATATCTACAGGTAAAGCGATTTTTCTTAATATTTTATGAATAGCCCCAGATGTTACCATTAATCCAGGATAAAGTGTACCTCCTGTGACTCTTCCAAGAGGATACCAAGTTCTATCATCAAACCAGTTGAGAAACTTGTAATATCCATGTTTAACTAAATATCTTGTTGCTCGGTAATTAAACCAAGGATCGAATTCGTGAATAATTGATTCAAATCTGAATGTTAATGTAAGTAAAAGAGTAAAAGAGAAAAAAATGAAAAAAATGAAAAAAATAAAAAAAATAAAAAAAATAAAAAAAAACAAATAAAAATAAATAAAAAAACATAGCAACAATAAAACATAAAATAACAAACCTAACAACGGAAAACAGCCTAGATGCAATTGCCGCGGCACTTATAAGTATAAGAATTGAAACTTTAAGAAGCGTTAGAGTGTTTTTAACTTCTCGAGTTTTTTTATCGCTATTTTGTAAGAAATTAGAAAAAAACGAGCCACTCTTTTTTGAATTATATATAGATGTCTGCTTCTCAGTATTTTTCTCCTTTATAGGATTATTTCCCATTTTATTTTATTTTATTTTACTTTATTTTATTTTATTTTATTTTATTTTAATTAATTAATTAATTTTTTCTTTCAAAATTTCAATCTATTTTTAACTTTCTATTTTATTTATTTGTTAGTGTATTTAAATTTATTATTTAATTATTTAATTATTTAATTATTTAAGTACAGTATTTAAAATGATAAAGTATTGTAAATTTCATACTAAATTTTGTATACAAAATGGTATTTTTTATACTGAATAAAGATACGTTGCTGTGGCGACTGATAATATATAGTGTGTTTGTGAATATTCTAAATATACGACTGATTTAATATTAGAAATAGATTTAAAAAATCAAGTTTAATTGTAGCTTTGTAATTTATATGTAGAATTTAAATTTATATGTAGAATTTAAATTTATATGTAGAATTTAAATTTATATGTAAAATTTAAATTTATATGTAGAATTTAAATTTATATGTAAAATTTAAATTTATATGTAGAATTTAAATTTATATGTAAAATTTATAATTTATAGTTTACGTAAATGTGAATATCCTATTTTAAACAAAAATAAGAAGAATTGCTTAACAGTTTCCAAATTGATAGTTGGTTGCTAAGTGGTTTTTTTTTCAAGACTAATTGGTTGGACGTTTTCTTCCAACAAGAAGAAAGGACTCTATTTAGGAAAAATACCATTATATATTTGTACTTTCAAATTATAACAGTTTGGTATGATTTGAATATTGATTTTAAAATGTGTTTTACTTTTCAAATTAAGTTTTGCATTTTTTGGTTAATGATTTCTTATAAATTGAAATGGTACAGATTATAAGAAAGTAGTCTAACGTATAGTAAATAAAAGTAAAAAGAGTAGAAGGGTAAACATATTATATTAACAGTAATCCATTTGTTTTGTAAACCCAATAATCCCATCCCATTGAAACTCAAAATACTTCTAGTAGCCGTTATTATCTTTAGTTTATCCAATAAAATATTTACGTTTTAATAGTACATTAGCAGTTATTGCTTTTAATTATTATACTTTTTTATTTATTTAAATAGTAATTTAATTCGTCGTATATATAGAGTACAAATAATTTAATCTAGTATGCCATGATATGCAAACACAAAAATTAAATTAGTTTATATTTGTCTATGTCTAAATATCCTAGTAAGCTAGTATATGTAGCATAAAATTACATAGCCTATGAATAGAAATTATTTCATATACATGGATAGTCAGTTTATTTATACAATTTTTTATTTATTTGCTTTCTATTTTCAGTTATAGAGTTTGTAAAATTTTTTTTTTTTTTTTTCTTGAGTCGATTTTAGTCGATTCGAATTTCGTCGATTAAATTTAACAATCTGGTTTTAGTGTGACAGATACCCAGCTTTACGAGATTGTATCTATTTTCCAAAGTGTACACTATTGTCAGAGAGTATGTTTATTTATTTGTTTTTTTATAGGTATATATGATTTTTGACTACAATCAAATCTTGTAAAGTACATATTTTCACAGCGAAAATAATTTATCTCTGATTTTAATAGTGTTATTTAAAAGCATAAATTTCTATTATTATCTAACAAATTTTGCACTTTTTATTTTTCTTTTCCTTATTTATACTTTAAATTTCCATACAGTTTTTCCCTTTTTCCCTTTTTTCCTTTTTTTAATTCTTAATTTTTATTGTTTCTGTAACATAGTAGATCTAGAATTAGGATTTAATAATATAATTATCATAATACAGTATATTTTAAATACAAGCTGAATCAAGGTTTATACCCTGTTTTCATCTTTATGAACTTATTTATTAAATATAAGAGTTTTCAATTTTATTATACAATCAAGACTTATATTTTAAATTTATTTTAAAACAAAAATCAAGAGTTATTATAGTTTATTGTAGGACTATACTTTGCAATAAATTATAATGTTTGATTTTGTAGAAATATTTTTTTAGTCCATTTTTGCGACTATAATTATTCCTATTCCTATTCCTATTTCTTTTTCTATTCTTTACTTATATTGTTAGTAATTGTTTTTTTATAATACTTTTTGTTTTATTTTTTATCATTTAATTGTTGCCTAATTAGGATTCGTCTGTTTTTCTGTATGTTACTAATTTTATATTTATTATTCATTTTATCCTTTTTCATTACTACTATCGATTTATTTATTTATTTATTTATTTATTTATTTATTTATTTATTTATTTATTTATTTATTTATTTATTTATTTATTTATTTATTTATTTATTTATTATTTTCATTTCTTTGCATTAATTCACTTACTCATTTTATTAATATGAGCCGTTCATTATAAAATATCAAGTTTTATAAAGTAAAATTTAAAAATAATCCATATTAAATAATTAATGTAATCTACTCAATTTCTTACAATAGATTTTACGTTCGTAGTGTAGGTGATTACGATTTTATTGTAGTTATTTATGGATAGTGTATGATTATATAATTATGCATTTTTATACATCAAAATTATATAGATTACAATAGTTTTAAAAATAGTATACTTACATTAATAATCAACAATTTATTTTTCAGTAGAGAATATATTGTTTTCAAATTTCTGATACTTTAAATTCAATTATTAATAATTTTTAAACCTATTTCATAAAAATAATTTTTTAAAAAAAAAAAAAAAAAAACTTTCCCGGAATATCATGTAATCCTTTTAAAAAAGTCAGAAACCAATAGAAATTTGTACATATACATATACATATACATATACATATACATATACATATACATATACATATATACACATACGCTTGTAATAAAATATCAAGAGAAAAATTTCAATGGTGTTGAACCAGCCTTTATCACCATTCTCTTTACAAAATCCATTTCATTCACTGCCTCTAAACCCCATGATCTTAAAAGCACTGTTGGATAATTTTCAAATGAGTACAACTTGTGTAATTTATCAACAACACCTAAAAGCACATGATTATCCAAGTATCGATCTGCCCAATAATTATCAAGTGTTAAAATGCTACCAATATCTTGCCCTTGTTTAATACCTTTCTCTAATGTATTTACTAAAGCTTCGACATCTCTCTGTCCAGAGTTTAATCCTTGTCCAGCTAATGGATGCATACTGTGAGCGGCATCTCCAACTAATGCTAGCCTATCTTTTACATAAGTATCAGCATGTCTAAATCGTAAAGGAAATGAGGCTCGACTGTTTTCAAGAACTTTTTTTACTCGAATAGGAACATCAACACCCTCTTCTAAAATATTATATCCTTTTTCAATCCTTTTTTCATCAATAATTGTACGTCTCCAGTCAAATTCATTCTTTATTTCCCTTTCATCAGAAATTTTATATAAATATTCAAGATCAATTGTATCAAGTGTAAATGCTGCATTAACCATATTTACAAATGCTTCCTCAGATAAATTTTTTAAATGTTTTGCTATATGAGGACGAGTAGACCATACAAGTGATGCAAAACCATTTGGTAAAGGTAACATTGCAATAGGACCTGTAGGCAAAAATCTTTGATATGCTACTGATGAAAAATCTTCATATTCAAGCTTTATAGTAGCAACTAAACCATGTGTATTATAATCCCATCCTGGTGATTGAATATTTCCAAATTTACGTACTGGCGAATTTGCCCCATCTGCTCCAACAATAAGTCGAGATAATATTTTTTTCCCATTATCTAATTCTACAATTGGCCATCCAAGAAGATTCTTTCCTTCATTTAAACCACGACGTTTGATACTTATAACTTTACTTTTATCATAGATCTTAACTGGATTTTCTATAAATTCATTCATCTTTTTCATTAAACCATATTGTAAATTACGATTTTCACACATATAAGCAATGGGTTCCCCTTCAAAAGGTGAAGACTCAATATTAAAATTTAATCTAGCTCCCGATATTCCATCCCAAACTCTCATTTCATCATAACCTTCAACTCTTTCTTGTAAAATATGATCCCAAGCTCCAATTTTTTCAAGAAATTTTTTGGTAGATGGTGTTAAACTACTAACTCTATTTTCATAAAAATCAAATGAAGGATCAAAATCTTTAACCTTACTTAAATCTGAAAATTCAACTAATGAAATCTTTAATTTTGATGTTCCAGGTAATGACCTTAAAGCTGTAGCTAAAGTTAATCCAGCTGGTCCTCCACCAACAATTAAAACATCTTGAATTTCTTCAGAATTCTTTTGTAAATCTACATCTGATAAAGTAGAAAATTTAAATTTTTTATTAAATTTTTTATTAAATTTATTATTTTTTATTGTTCTTCTAAGAAAAAAACTCCCTAATCGATTTTTTCCATTACCTATGCAAATTGAATTTATTATTTTATTCATTATAAGAAAAATTTACTTACCATACTATTTTTTATTTTATTTTATTTTATTTTTTATTATTTATTATTTTTTATTTTTTATTTTTTATTTTTTTTATTTTTTATTTTTTATTATTTTTTATTACTTTTTATTATTTTTTATTATTTTTTATTTTTATTTTATTGTATACGCTAAAGAATATTTTTTTTTTCTATTTTCTTCATAGTGGAGTGAAATTTGTAGGTAGCCAAATAGGTTTCCGAGAAATTCCTTATAATATTAAGTAATCCTATAGGAATTTAGTTGCGATTTTGATTTTAGAAAAACAAAATTAAATACCTCACTTATATATATATACTATTAATCTTTTTGTTTTTCCCAGATATATATTATTCCTATAGGATTCTGATTTTTATTGTTTTCATTATGTATACTTTTTATGGTTTACATAGGGTTTCCAGGTTGAAGATTATTTGGTTCTTACTATTTTTATCCCTGTACTAGAAATGATTTTTTTGGTAAATTTACGAAAAAATCATATTTAATAAAAAAAAAAAGAAAAAAGTGCAATTTTAAAACTCTAATATAAATATTCATTTAAAAAGATTAATTTTTAAAAATTAAAAAGAACAGTTTAATGATGAAAAAAATTCTAATTCAGTGATTATATTGATTATTTAGTATGTATTATTTTTAAAATTTACCGTACTGTCATGTCATGTCTATAAATTGTATTTTATCGTAAAAAGGTAATATTAAAATAAGTAAATTTAAAAATAAAAAAAATATATTAAAAGAAAAATAATTCTTAATTTATTTAAAAGATAAGCATATACAATAATATACAATAATATACAATAATATACAATAATATACAATAATATACAATAATATACAATAATATACAAATTCTAAAATACATAATATAAAATCTGTGATATAAAAAAAAAAAAAAAAAACAGATTCGAATTTCTGTAACAATTCTCAACAATAAACAATAACATTCAATAAAATACAATTAAAAAATAACCACTAAGATTAATGGTGCTAATAACTAAATAATATACCAGGATTCATTTTTTAAAATATGTATATATTTAATAACTACACAAATTAGTAAATACACTTCCTAAAGTACATAAATTGGATATAAATAACATAGATAACATTCTGATCAAAATTTTTTAAAGAAAAGTATATTGCATTAAATTAAATAGTTAGTGGAAAGCAATGATGAATAGAGAAATAGAGTGAATAACAAAAAAAAAAATAAATAAAATAAAATAAAATAAAATAAAATAAAATAAAATAAAAACATGCAGTATTGCAGCAATGATATACATCTTTTGAAAATAAGTATAGTTTTTTTTTTTTTTTACAGTTTAAAAAGAAGATTTTAGAAATAAGATAAATACATGAAATTTTTATTCTATATTTTACTCTTATTCATGATTTACTACTTATTTTCTTTCCCTTTTGTACTTTTTTGGCTAATAATCTGAATACATATTAATTCACGATTGGAACAATAACCATAGCAACCTAACTTTATAAAGTAACCGTTGCGACTAATGTATTTGAGTAGAGAACTAGAACTAAAAAGATTTTAAATATTGTATGATTAGACAAATTAGAAATAAATACTTTAAAATAATATAACATCAATACAGTAACTGACTAATGTTTATATTTTTTATTTTTTTTTTATTTATTTTCAAAACATATAAAAAAAATGAATTATATATCTCGGTATAGTAATAAAAGTAGTATTATAAATACAACGTAAAATTATTTTATTAGAATAATACCATGACAACTAAAAAATCACCATAGTAAAACAAACTTTTGTCCAGCTACTTGGTTCGCCAATTGCTAAAAATATTATTTTTTAACTATTAGTCATCTTCGGTTTAAACGGTTTGTCTATAATTTATGACGTGAAATCGGGAGTATTTATTTTTAATTTATTTATTTGTTATTTATTATATTATTGTTATTTATTATATTATTGTTATTATTGTTATTATTATTATTATTATTATTATTATTATTATTATTATTATTATTATTATTATTATTATTATTTATTTTTTGTTATTTTAATTATTATTTATTTTTTTCTCGGTTATAGACTAGATCGGATATCGGGTATTATCTGGGTTACTGTTTATTTTATAGAAAGCAAACATACATTTACATTTATTTACGCATTCAATAGCATAATTTTATTTCATTATATTTCATCAGGTAAATAAAATGACAGCCGAGGTTGGAAATAAATTTAAAAATGACCCTTCGTTGCCATTTGTTGTTCAAAAATATGGTGGAACAAGTGTAGGAAAATTCCCCATACAAATTACGGACATAGTAAAGTGAGTTTAACTTATTTATATAGTTAATTATTTAATTTTATTTTATCATATTCTAACACTTAATTTTTAGATCATATTTAAAAAAAGCAAGAGTTGCTGTTGTGTTGTCAGCTAGAAGCTCGGAATGTAAAACTGAAGGAACTACAAGTAGATTGCTTGAAGCAGCTTCACAGGCTTTGGTACCTGATTCAGTTGTATATAAAGAGACTGTCGAACTTATTAGGAAAGATCATATAAACGCTGCAAGATCTTGTATTGTAAATCAAAACTTATTAAATCAATTAATTCAAGATATTAATATAGAATGTGATGGACTCTCAAAACTTTTAGAAGCTGCCCAAATTGTTAATGAAATTACACCACGTACTAAAGATTCAATTATGTCTGTTGGTGAGAAACTTAGTGCTTTATATATGGCTGCTTTACTTAATGATCGTGGTGTAGATACTCAATATATATTTTTAGATCAAATTATACCAATTAATTATAAACTTTCAAAAAGTGGTTTAGATCAAGATTTTTATGATTTTGTAGCTGAAGGTATTTCATCAGAAATTCAATCTATAGGTGATAAAGTTCCAGTTATTACTGGTTATTTTGGTACTGTACCTGGTAGTCTTTTAAATTCTGTTGGAAGAGGTTATACAGATTTATGTGCTGCTTTAGCTGCAGTAGGTTTAAATGCAAGTGAATTACAAGTATGGAAAGAAGTTGATGGAATTTTTACTGCTGATCCACGTAAAGTTCCTGAAGCTCGTCTTTTACCATTTATTACCCCAGACGAAGCTGCTGAACTAACTTATTATGGCTCAGAAGTTATACATCCATTTACAATGGAACAGGTTATTCGTGCACGTATCCCAATTCGTATTAAAAATGTTGAAAACCCTTCTGGACGTGGTACTATTATTTTCCCAGATAATGAATCTAGAAAAGGTGAAGCTACTCCACCACATCCTCCAACTTCTTTAAATAATATTAATGAAGCTTATTTTATTTCACAAAAGAAAGAACCAACTGCTGTAACTACTAAACAGGATATAGTTGTAATAAATATTCATTCAAATAAACGCACACTTTCTCATGGTTTCTTAGCGTCAATATTTACTATATTAGATGAGCAAAAATTAGTTGTCGATCTTATTTCTACTTCAGAAGTTCATGTTTCAATGGCTTTACATACTGATATTCATAGTAAAATTATTGAAGCTGTTACAGAATTACGTACGCTTGGAAATGTAGATGTTATGAGAAAAATGTGTATCGTTTCCTTAGTTGGCAAAAATATGAAACAATTAATAGGTATAGCAGGTAAAATGTTTACTACATTAGCTGATGCTGGGATAAATATAGAAATGATTAGTCAAGGTGCAAGTGAGATAAATATTTCTTGTGTTGTTCAAGAATCAGATGCTGTTAAAGCTTTAAATTTACTGCATAAAGAGCTTCTTGGAAATTCTTCATTTACTAATGTTGCTATGAATCGTCCATGGTTATTAGAATAGTTACTTTAGTTATTTTTTTTTTCTTTTTTTTTTATGTTATTGATTTCATAATCCTTTTTCTTTTTGGAAAAATAAAAGTTAGAAACATTTTTGATTATATTAAAATATTAGAACAATTTTTGGTTATTTAAGACATTATTTTTGTATAAAAGCAGTTTATTTATTTTTTTATTTTAATTAAAATTTTTGTAACAATATAAGAAATTTAATACTACTAATAGTTATTATAATATTTTATAATAAAATAGCATTAAAAAAAATAATAAATAAGGCTCCCTCGCAGGGGCTCGAACCCTGGACATTTCGGTCAGCTTTATTATAAAAGCCGAACGCTCTACCGACTGAGCTACGAGGGATCTCTTATGTTATCTTTCTAAAAAAATACAAGACTATTACAAGCGCTTAGGATTGTGATTTTTTTCAAACTTGCACTGTTGCAAAATGTACACTAAATTTGGATTGTATACAATTATTCTACTAAAACCACTATTTTTACTGTAAACTATTAAACACCTACTGTAATTTTAACGTGAAATGTGATCTGATTTAGTATAGTCTAAACAATTGTTCAAAGAGTACTAATATTTTACAATTTATAATCTATCTACAAGCGTTTTACATTTTTAATTATGTACAGCGGGATGAACTATGAAGGTAACAATGCAGGATTCCAAAAAATTCCGCTTGATTAATAAGGAACCCTGTAGGAATACTGTAGCAATTTTGTTGTCACGTGAATTGTGTGTTTATATTACGTATAAATTAAAAAGACTAAATATACCTTATTTTATTAGCTATATACTTTGAATCTATATGTATATTCTATGTAAAACCTTATTTAGGTAAATAGACAAACTTAAGGCATGTTTATAATCGGAGCATGAGGCTCAATTGTAGATCTCCTTGTAAAATAAAGAAAGTATTAAAATAGAAAAGAAACTCCCTACTGTTTTTTTGTTTGTTTTCAACAGTCTGGTATTCCTGTATATTTCTGAATTTCCAGTTTCCAAAGGGATTCATTAACATTTTGTTCCGCCGTTTAATATAATAAATAAATAATAAATCAATAGTGTATTTGTACAAAGAGCCAGCTTTGACAACTCCTTACTAGGAAAAAGGTATCATAAACTCTTTCTGATTGCACATCAAACTCTTCTAGTGTTTGGGTACAATGTAAAATGTACAATGTATAATGTGATACAGCATCCCATCCTCTGTAAATAAGTCGATATTAATATTTGATTTTTATTATTACTTTCTAAACATATCACAGTTGCTTCATTTTGCTGTTTGCTAAATAATTCTATTAGGCGAAAGTTATTCTATCCTCTTCCTTTGAATATCAACTAGATGTTAATTAAATATTAATTAAATATTAATTAAATACACTCCCTTTTACAGTAAAAACTAAGATTTTTAGCTAATTAAACGTTTAAAAGAATTGATATTTACACCCTCATTTATTCCATCTAGGCCCCTGTAAGGGTTTTACGTAATTTAAATGGAAATCACCTACCTGATATAGTAACTATTTCTAGAAACAGAAATCTATTAAAAATTGATTGTCTTAAAAGTATACTATTTTAATTTTATAGTCTTAAAATATCTCAATTTGTAATTTTTTTTATCTATCAAGTAGGTATAAACTGTATTAATTAAATATTTCTACTTGACTATTATTACGAAGAAAAGTACTACAATCAAATTTTTACTTGGAAATTAAATGTCTTTGTATAAAAGTCAACAAATTACACTAAGATCCTGTTCCGAGCTCACTAAAAGTGGTATTAATAATAATCGTTTTTCCAGTGATTAAATATTGAATTAACCAGTGCTACTTCGTTACTTAAGGTTTTATTTTATTTATTATGCGTAATCTTATAAAAAATGTTCAATATTTACTTTGCTGTTATATAAATTAAAACAATTTACGCTTAAACCAAATAATTATAAAATATACAAGTATAAAAAAAAAAACATATAAGAAAAAAAAAATAAAAAAATAATGGCTCCCTCGCAGGGGCTCGAACCCTGGACATTTCGGTCAGCTTTATGTTAAAAGCCGAACGCTCTACCGACTGAGCTACGAGGGATTGCTGTTAAAAATTTGACGTTTTAGCACAATTAGTTGTATACTTTATTTTTTGAATATTAGTTTTTTATAGTTTATGATTTTATAGATTAATATGTTATTTAATTCATATTACAATGCATATACTCTACAATTTGAAAAAAAAAAATAAAAAAAAATAAAATAAATAGTTTGCAAATTACGCTATTAAAACTTAAAAAAAATAAATGCTTTATGTACAATATTGATACATAATTCCATTAATTAATTTATAAATTTGGCTTAACAGTTTAGATTGCTTTTATATTTTAAAAAAAGTTTATATACTAAAAACAAGACATCACCATAGAAACCAACTAACAAAAGGGAAAGTCTACAGCATCAATTCCTAAAAAGTAGTTTTCTTTTAAAAAACTACGTAATTTAGGTTGATCAGAAAGTTGGAGACATTAAAGAAATGGTGAGATTTATATTTAAAATAATTAGTTAGTTGTGAATAAATGGAGATGGAGTTGGCTGACATTATGCTTTTTCTTTTATTATTATTACTATTTTTTTATAGGGAAAAAGAAAGAAATCTACACGGAAACCAGTCAAAGTAGTGAAAGAAAAACTCACTACAGTTTTTTCTTGTTTATTTTGCAATCATGAAAAATCAGTTGTTTGTCATATGGATAAAAAACTTGGAGTTGGTACTTTAAGTTGCAAAGTTTGTGGACAAACGTTTCAAGCACCTGTTGATTGTGAGTTTTTTTTTTTTTTTTTTTTTTTTTTTTTTTTTTTTTTTGGTTTAATTTTTTATTTATTTTTTTTTTTTTTTTTTTTTTTTTTTTTTTTTTTTTTTTTTTTTTTTTTTTTTTTTTTTTTTTTTTTTTTTTTTTTATGATAGGATTAACTTGCTAACTAGTTTTTTATTTTTCTTATTTTTTTTTTTTATTTATTTATTTTATTTACAGCCCTAACGGCACCGATTGATATTTATTCAGAATGGGTAGATGCTTGTGAAGCAGTTGCACAACCTTCTTCAGCTGGAGGTGGACCAGCAAAAGATACTTATTATAATGACGATTTTGAAGATTAAACGATATGAATAATGGATGAGAACATAAACAGAGCAAAACAAACTAAACTAATGATAATAATAAAAAAAAATATATAATAAAATCAACTATCAGATTTACTTTCTACACTTTCTACTCTTCCACAAAGGTTAAATGTCAATTTAGACTTAAAAGAAGTTTTACTAGAAAAAGTTTAAAATGCTTTATGTATCATATGATATAATAAAAATATATAAGGGAAATGAACTCATAAATACATAAATACATACAAATATACAGATTTCATTTAATACAATAAACTGTGGAGACCTAATTAGGAAACAAACGTAAAAACACGTAAAAACACATAATTAAACGTAATAGTACGTAATTACATACCGAACACGTAATATTACGTAAATACTATGATGTAAAGAATAAATGAATGAATTAATTAATTTAAAACTACTTACATCAGAAAAAAAAAATAAGTTAAAAGAAAAAAAATAAAAATAATAAAAATAACAATAAAAAATTAAGAATAATTAAAATAATATTTCAATGAGTCCACCAAGAGCACGTAGGATTGCAGTTGTAGGCTCAAGAGCCGTTGGTGAGTTTTATACGTATTTTTTTACGTATTTTTTTCTGTTTTTGTATATGTATTTATTTTTTTTACATGTATTTATATGGGTTTCTTTTCCTTTCTTTGCTTTTTTTTTTCACTTAATTCATAGTACTAAATAATAGGAAAATCTTCTATGACGGTACAATTCGTAGAAGACCATTTCGTTGAGTCGTATTATCCAACAATAGAAAATCAGTTTTCGAAAACTATTCGATACAAAGGTCAGGAGTATGCTACAGAAATTTTAGATACAGCTGGTCAGGTATAAAGTTATAAAGATGCTTTATTTGTTTATTATATTATATAATACTATATATAATGTATATGATATAATAAAAATATACTAACAGTGTAGGATGAATTTAGTATAATGAACCAGAAACATTTTATTGGAATTCATGGATACATTTTAGTGTATTCTATTGCATCAAGGTCTTCCTTTGAAATGATTAAAGTTATTCGTGATAAAATTTTAAACAATTTGGTATGATAGGTGTGCAAGGTATATTTGTAGGAATCTAACTAACTAACTTTTAGGGCACAAACCATATTCCAATTGTTATTGTTGGAAACAAAACCGATTTACACATGCAACGGTGAGTGTATTTTATTATGTTTGTATATATATGTGATATATATATATATTTATATATATATTTATGATTTATACTAACTAGACAGTCAGGTAACGACGGCAGAAGGGGAAGCACTTGCTCAGGAATGGAATTGTCCCTTTATTGAGACATCAGCTCGACATAATGAGAATGTTGGTATGTTTAAAAGTTACTTATGGGTGTATTTATTGTATATTAATATATTTCTAACATTATTTGCAGACAAGGCATTTGAGCTTTTAATTGCAGAAATTGAGAAAATACAAAATCCTGCTCCAGCATCTAGCAAGGAATGCATTGTTATGTAGTCAAGGTATAATGGTTGTGTTATTGTTTATAGTATTATTTTTATTTTATTGTTTTTCTTATTATTATTATTATTATTATTATTATTATTATTATTATTATTATTATTATTATTATTATTATTATTATTATTATTATTATTATTGTTATTTTATTGTTTTTCTTATTATTATTATTATTATTATTATTATTATTATTATTATTATTATTATTATTATTATTGTTATTATTATTATTATTATTATTATTATTATCATTACATGCTTCTTTATTCATGATTTCATTCTAATTATCATTAGTACTATTTAATTTAATTTAATTTAATTTAATTTTATTTATATTTAGCATTAGGTGTGCTTATGTCTATTATTTCTAAGTTAATATAAACAAGCAAATATCTACTACTGATACATGGAAAATAATGTGTATTTGCTGTGTGTCTATACATCATACTTATTCTCATATTCTTTGGTTTATTGTTGTTTATTTACGAATATTTACGATTTACATTATTACTACCATTATAGTATCATTATACTATAGTTTTTATTATCTATTACTATACTATACTATACTATACTATACTATACTATACTATACTATACATACTATACTATACTATACTATACATACTATACTATTACTATTTTATTACTGTTACTTTTTATTATTATATTTTTTCTCACTATAGTGAACTTTTAAATCATAGGAATAAGTTATAGAGTTAAACACACAATCACTATAGCAACCAAATTATTTTTTAGTGTTAATATTTGCTTTACACATAGAAGCAGGGTAAATTATTATTATATCCTACATAACTATAGCAACGCGTATTGTGCTGTTTTTTTTTTTTCTTTTCCATTTTCCAATTTTTATTAGTGTATTATTTTTTTTTTATTTCATTAATCTTTTTTTTTTATTTATGTGGAGTTTAAATGAGTTTTAAAAAATAAAATAAATAAAATAAATAAAATAAATAAAATAAATAAAATAAATTAATAAATAGATAAAAAATAAAAAATAGAAAATAAAAAATAAAAAATAAAAAAAGGTAAGTTCAAAATATTTACATCGAATTAATTGGTTGCTACTATACTTAACTTTTATTGGAATTACAGGTATTTATTATATTTAATATTTATTATATTTAATATTTATTTTAATATTTATTATATTTAAACATTTATTGTATTTAAATATTTTATTTAAATATTACAGGGAGTGACAAAATAAAGTTTATTATAAATTTATTTAATATTTAAATATTATATATTACTATATTTTATTTTTATATATTTTTTATTATTTATTTATTTTCATTTTCATTTTCATTTTTATTTTTATTTTTATTTTATTTTTATTTATTTTTTATTTTTTATTTATTTATTTATTTATTTATTTATTTTTATTTTATTTTTCTTATTTATCATTTATTAATTATTAATTTTTAATTAATTTATTCATTACTTTTTGTTCTACCCACAGACTATTATGCTAGATTTTATTGCAGAAAATAAGTCGAGTTTGGCTAAAAATGAGAATCCGTCGGATGCAAATGTTGAAAAAGATAAACATTTAGATAAAACAGAATTGTCAAATAACGAAAATAGTGCAACCGAAACTACAATAACAATGGGTGTTGAAGATGTAGCAAATTTGAGTCAAAAAACTGAAAAAACTGAAAAAAAAACTGAAAAAAACACACAAGACGGTAAAGAAAATATATCATTCTCTGAGTCAACTTCCAAAATTGAGATTTCCAAAGAAACTATCACAAAAGATAGAAAATCCACTCCTGTGCGTGATAACAACTCATCTGATATACTCCAACGAAATAATCAAAACAGAATTACATACAATCGAACATTTTACGGATGCTCCTTGATAGAAAAAGAATACGAAATTATTAAAAAACTAGGTGAGGGTACTTTTGGTGTTGTCCATATGGCTAAGCAAATTAGATCAGGAGCATTTGTTGCTTTGAAAAAAATGCTTATGCACAATGAAAAAGAAGGATTCCCAATTACAGCTTTACGGGAAATTAGGATACTTAAAGAGATATCTCATAAGAATATAATTTCTTTAGTAGATATTACTATTCAAAGAAACGATATAAATGGATCATCTAATGGTCGCTCAAATAGTGGTTCTATTCGTAAAAAAGCATCAGTTTTCATGGTAACCCCATATATGGATCATGATTTATCAGGTTTATTAGAAAATCCAGCTGTAAATTTCTCTATCCCACAGGTTAAATGTTATTTACAACAATTATTAGAAGGTACAAAATATTTACATGAGAATAGGATTTTACATCGAGATATGAAAGCAGCAAATTTATTAATTGATAATCATGGTGTATTAAAAATTGCAGATTTTGGTTTAGCACGTAATTTTGATGAAACACCACCAAATGAATTTTCTGATACTGTTCCCGGTCCAGCTAAGCGTGAATATACAAATTGTGTTGTTACAAGATGGTATAGACCACCAGAAATTTTATTAGGAGAAAGAAAATATACGTGTGCAGTTGATGTTTGGGGTGTTGGCTGTATATTTGGAGAAATGTTTAAAAGAAGACCTGTTTTCCAAGGTAACTCTGATGCAGATCAATTATTAAAAATTTTCATATCAACAGGAACTCCGTCATCTACGGATTGGCCAAATTGGCAATTATTACCTGAGGCTAAAAAAATTTATATGAACCGTCCTAATCGGATGAAAGAAACATTTTCCCATTTGGATAAGGCTGGGTTTGATTTAATTAAAAGACTTTTAGAATTAAACCCATTAAAACGAATTACAGCTGCTGGTGCGCTTAGACATCCATATTTTACAACTAATCCTTTACCTGCATTACCTGGAATGCTTCCTAAATTTGAATCTTCCCACGAATTTGATAGACATAAATTTCGTGCTCAAGGCCAAAGACCTCTTCCTCCTGGAGCACCTCCATTGAATTCTATACAATTGAAGACGAGTGTTAAACCGCAAGTGGGTAGCAATATTAACATTATGAATGGTGGTATTAATGCTAAGAATAATGTTAATAATATTAGCAAGAATATTGGTAATAATAATATTGGTAACAATACTACTAGTAACAATACTACTAGTAATATTACTAGTAATACTACTAGTAATACTACTACTGGTAATTCAGTTAATAATTCATATAATAACTCTGGTAATACTGGCAACAATACTGGGGATAATACTGAATATGGGCGGAAAAATTTTAATAAATCAGCGTCAAATTCTGCATTGGGAAAAGATGCACCAGCTCATGGACCATTAGCTGGGAATATAAACAATAGCAAACCATATTATAATGACCATGGAGCAAGATTAGGATGGAGGGATGGAGGTAGAGGAAGAGATATGAATAGAGGAATGAGAAATGGAAACAGGAGGTATTCTGATGCACAAAGGAGAGGGTATATTCGAACGAATGACAGGAGTAGGTTAAACAGTGGAGATGAAAGTGATGGGTATGACTATAATGATTATAGGAATAATGATTATAGGAATAATGATTATAGGAATACTGATTATAGGAATACTGATTATAGGAATAATGATTATAGGAATAATGATTATAGGAATAATGACTATAAGAATAATAATTATAATTACAATTATAACAATAATGACTATAGGAATAACGATTATAGGAATAATGACCATAAGAATAGTTACAATTACAAGAGCAACAATGACAGGAGTAGTGGCAGCAATTATAAAAATGATGGAAAGAATGATAATCAGGGACCAAGCACAGTTCAGAAACGAAGTAGTTGGATAAATGGAGTAGATCAAGAAGGAGGATTACGGAAAAATAGAAAAATTATGTATAACAATCACAATAACAATAGCCATAGTAGTTTTAATGGAATAGAAGAAGATGCCATTATGGAGGATATAAATGATTCAAAAAACTTGAGTAAGAGGAGGGATAGTTTTACAGATAAGGAGGGAGAAAAAGAGAGGGAGAGAGAGAGGGAAGGAGAAGGAGAAAGAGAAAGAGAAAGAGAAAGAGAGAGAGAGAGAGAGAGAGAAAAGGAAAAGGAAAAGGAAAGGGAAAGGGAAAGGGAAAAAACAATAGAAAATGAAAAAGAGAGTATAGAATACAGAAAGGACAAAATAGAAGATTTTAAAAGTGGGAATATGGATGAACAAGTTGAAGAGAAACAAAAGGGTAATGAAGAAACAGAGGAGAAGACAAAAGATGGAAAGAAAGTTATTCCAGGAATACTTACAGCTCCAGAATTTGTGGAGACACAAAAATCACCTACGGAAGAGCAGGTGCCTCCATGGGCGTGAGTGATGTGTATAAGAAGATTTATTGATACTATTGATACTATTAGTATTAGTAGTTTAAATGAATCTATGGGAGATTGAAATTACATACTATTACGGTTTATGTAATTATATATGAAGTATTACGTATTACATAATGCTCAAGATTGTATAATGTATTACATAATTCTAATTTTGTCTGATTTCCGCCTTGTCCGAAACGCGTGGATAAGAGAATATTAGGGGATATATTAGTCATCTTATTAATTTATAGGGAGGTATTAGTCAGCATGGTTTATTATTTATTATTTATTATTATTTATTATTTATTATTTATTATTATTATTTATTATTTATTATTTTGTTATGTTTATGTTTTTAGCATATTTTAAAGAATATTTTAAAGAATATTTTAAAGCATATTTTAAAGCATATTTTAAGGGCGTTAAACGGGCGTGAAATGGGCGTGGTTATAATAGGAATTGTTGTACAGTATAGTGTATATAGTGTATATAGTGTATATAGTGTATATAGTGTATATAATATATATAATAATGTATATAATGTGTATTTAGTGTATAATTAAGTTTGTAATGAAAGATATGTGTTTGATAGGCTATACTATTTAGCTACTGTGTATTGTATAAGATAACGATGTATTATATTGTATTATATTATATTATATTATATTATATTATATTATTTATTTATTTATATACTTATATATATAATAATATATATATAAAACGGTCGTTTCACGACCGTTTTAGTGTTTCGTACCCGTCTTGCCCCTAGTTATCTCGCTTACTAATATCAGTGCGTATACATAGTAAATAGTGAATTATAGAAAATCATAGTAATTTGTAATATGTGATTACGTAATTTGTAATACGTAGTTATGTAATTTGTAATACGTAGTTATATAATAGATTATACACTATACAAATAGAATTAGCATAATTTACTATATTTTATATTTTATTTATATTTTATTTATATTTATTTATATTTATTTATATTTTATTTATTTATTTATATATTTATATATTTTTTATATATTTTTTATATTTACATATTTACTAATTGTTTGTATACTTGCTTATTCTACATACAAAGCTTATACAATATATTACATAAAAATTTACACATCAAAAAAATTTTAACTGTGGCAACCGAAACGGAAGATTTTATTTTATTATTTATTTTTTAATATTTTTTTCCTATTATTACCCTTTTTTATTTTTTATTATTATTTTTTTTTGTTATTTTATTGTGATTTTTAATTTTCTTTTAGTTTTAGTTTTATTTTTTTTTTTTTTTTTTTTTTTTTTTTTTTTTTTTTTTTTTTTTTTTTTTTTTTTTTTTA
>JAJMCY010000190.1:0-23143 GCA_030565755.1 Ascobotryozyma cognata
AAAAAAAAAAAAAAAAGAAAAAAAAATTTTTTTTTTTAGTTAAAAAATAACCCTTATCTTTTAATTTAGAATCGCAATTAAAATTCTATAATTAAAAAAAAATAAATTTTAACCTCAATTTTTTTAAAAACTTGAAAAAGTTTTACAAAAAAATTGATAAAATTTGAAAAAATTTGAAAAAAAAATATAAAAAATATAAAAAATATAAAAAATATAAAGAACTTAATAAAGAAATAGTAATTTGTGTAAAATCTATGATTTCAACAGTTAACTTTAGTATTATACTATATAATAGTAAACATTTTATATATAAAAGTAAACTTATCTGTAGACGAAATGGAACTCAAATTAGAAATTTTACAAGTTTTGATACTTTAAATAAAATAAATAAATTAAATAAATTAAATAAAATAAATAAATTAAGTAAATTAAATTCAAATTCACCAGATAGAATAGAAAAAATGCAAGGAGAAATTGTTGAAAACTATGAAGAGGATGATTTTAATAAAAATAACTATGAAATCATTAACAATGACCAAGAAGAAGAGCCAGTTGGACAGTTTTCAAGAATTCATCCAAGATCAAAATTATCAAGTCAAAGAGAAAAAGTTTTAGAATTTCCAAATGTACTCAGTAAATGTATTGAAAAACAAATTTCATATTATAATTATAAAATTTTAAAAAAATTTATTTGGTTAAGAAATCAACAAAAACGTGCAAGTGAATTATCAGGATTCTCAAATAAAGGATTCTCAAGAACAATAGAAGAAGTTGATATACAAATTTTATCAGATTTTCTTTATGATTATTCTTCAGTTTATTCAGCTTTATATGAAACAAGAAATCGTATGGGCTATGATAATTGGAAACCAAAAAGTATTTTATCTGTAGGTTTTGGTCCTTCAACTGAGTTACTCGCTTTGTCTGATGTTTTTTCAGATTTATTTGAATATGATTCTAATGGTAATAAAATTCCTTGGCAGCCAAATTCACAGGTATCTGTTATTTTTGGGCATTGGGCAATGAAAAAGCGTGCAAAAGTCTTTTTAAATGCTTTAGCGGAGTATAGGCAATCTTTATATGCAACAGATGTTTCTGATACTAATAGTATTAATAACCACTCTAATGAAACAGATAGCGAAACGAATGATGAAATGAATAATGAAATGAATGATGAAATAAACAATGCATTACATAATGAGTTAAACAACGAATCGAACAATGAAATGGATCTAAAATATATGGGAAATGATACACCAGAATCGAGTTTAAAAACATTCACGAATGTTCAATTTAGGAAACAATTACCGCCATTTGGATTCAAAGAAAAATATGATTTAATAATTGCAAATCACCAGATATTTAATATTGATTATCTTCCACACAATACATTAAAATTAAAATCTAAAGTTGATCATTTACTTTCACTATTATCTAAAGATGGTGTCATTGTTTTTGTTGAAGATGCTGGTAAAAACTCTTTTGAAGCTTTAGCAAAAGTTCGTTCTCATATTGTTAAAAAGAGTTGGAAAAACAATGAAGATGAAAATGAAAATGAAAATGAAAATGAAAATGGAAATGAAAGTAATAATGAATCTTTAAATTTAAATTTAATTTCAAATTTAAATTCAAAACCTTTTCAAACATGGGATGAAAAATATGTTCCCGAACAGACTTTTAGTGCTTCAGATAATATTTCAGTCAAAAAAGATAAAAAAAATAAAAAAGAAAACGAGGAAACCGAATGGATTGATATAAAAGACATTTATAAATCCAAACTAGAAGAAGAAGAGAAAAAAAAACAAGATGAAATAATTAAAAAGAAACCAGTACGAAGTTTAAATTTAAGAATTTTAGCACCATGTCCTCATCATGGTAGATGTCCATTACAAACATATTTAATAAAAGATTCTGGTATTGCAGGTAATACTTCATGTTCATTTAATAAAAGAATTTTAAGACCAAAGTTTTCAAGAGAATTGTTATTTGGTAAAATGAAGTTATTAATACCACCAAAAGAACTTAAACAATTAAAAACACATGTTATCGGAGTACTTAAAAATGAATTTAATCACTCAAAAGTAACAAAACCAAATTCTGAAATAATTTCAAATTTTTCTTATTTAATTATTCAAAGTGTTAGTGATGAAAATATTTCTAAAATACCTTTAATTGAGAATAAACAGAATTCACAAACAGAAGAATTAGTAAAATTATTTAAAAAGGAAAGATTAATTAATAGATTGGATTCTAATGAAGAAAGACAAGAATTAGAAAATGTTAATATTAAAAATCCACCTCCTGGTCCTTCTCATACTTGGCCTCGTGTTATTATAAGTAATGGTCAAAAGAGAGATTCTCATGTACATATAAATGTTTGTACAAATCCACAGAATTTAGAAAAATGGGTTGTTAATAAATCATTTTCAAAAATGGCTTATCATGATGCTCGAAAGGTTAAATTGGGTGATATTTGGGGGTTGGGTGCAAAGGCAAAAGTTTTAATTAGAAAGGGAATGTCTAGATCTGAAATACAAAGAATTTCTGCTACTAGGTCTACTAGAAATAATACTAACAATAATAATAATGTCGATATTAATAATGATAACAACAACAATACAGATGCAAAAACTCCTTCTAGTGATAGAAGAGATAGAAAATTGAAAAAAAGAGACAGAGATAGGTCTGGTTACAAGGTTAAAAAGTATAAACTTGATGATAATTATTATATCGATACAAAGAAAGTATCACCAAGTAGTGATATAAAGGAATAATATGATATAATAGCATAATGTATATAGTATAAATGATATAATAGCATAATGTATTTAGTATAAACAATATAAATAATGTAATATAAAATATAAAGAAAAACATAAAAATCAACACATTAACAAAATTACCTCAAAGGAGAAAATGACAGTGGTACTAATATATTTGATTGCATTGTGTCGATAAGTTTAACAGTATCATGAGTAGTTTCAGCCCAACCAGGAATTTGCCAACATTTTTCCCTTGAAATTTTTCTAACTTCCAGATCAGCAAATTGCCATAAATGATAAACTTTATTTAATTCACCTAATTGAGTAAACCAAGCACCAATTGGTTCCATTACTTTTCTTCTAACATGGATACCTTTTCTCCAGGCAGATTCCCATTCCATTAGCATACCAGATTTTAATTTATAACTTCTTAATTCGAAAACTCCGCCATACATATGTGGAGTTGATGTATTACCCCAAAATGCAAATTCTTGCATTAAATTTGAAGACCTTGAACGAAGTAATGGTCTTAATTCTTCTAAATATTGTAAAAATTCTATTTTTTTATGTAAATTATATTGACTGTTATGGAAGCCTTGATAGCCTTTGTATTCCCAAATGTGTATAAAAGTATCCATATCACCTACTACGGTTCTCCATGATCCTATTAACCTTGCATTATCATCAGAATTTGGATCTTTATTTGAATCTTCAATTAATTTCGGATAAACTTTTTCGATTAAATTTACATATTTAGGTGTATGTTCTGGTAATACTTTATGAAATACAATTTCATGAACATATTTACCGCGCATTAATGATTCTGAAAATGATTTTTCTAAGTTTTCAATATCTTTTTTGCCTTCATCGCTTCCGAATAGAAATGTTTTAACTAGTGAAAATCTTTCATTTTGTTCGTAATCATTTGTGGTTGTTTTATCAGTTTTTTGTCCAGTTTTTTGTTCAATTTTCTCATCAATTTTCTGATCTATTTTCTCATCAATTTTTTGACTGACTATTTGATCCACTTTCTGACCTATTTTCTGGTCAACTTTGAGTTCGGTTCCATTTTTTTCAGTTTGGCTTTCTTTAAACCGTTTTTTCGCTAGAATATTAATTTGTTAGACTAGTCACTAATAGAAAAAATAAAACTAAAATAAAACTAAAGTAAAACTAAAATTAACCACAAAATACTCAGAAAACAACTCACCTGCTAACAAATTAAACGGTTTTATGTTCGCAAAAGATGGAATTCGTCTTTCAAAACTTCCGCTTGAACCGTGTAACTTCCTGACAGTCACGTAAAAGTTTTTTTTAAACATTTAAACTAGTTTTTTTTGCTTTTTATCCAGTTTATTCTAAAAAATTAGTAGTAGTTGTAGTAGAAAATAGTAGTTTAAATTAGAATTTCTAAAGTACTTGCGTCTTTTTTTAAAAAAATTAGGTTGTTGTCTTGGTAACGTTGTTTTTATTATGTAATATTTCTATCTATATTATGTCACAATTTAATTTAATTATGTAATTTTTGTACGTTTATTATGTAATTAGTGATTGGTTTTGTGGGGAAGTTATCAACAATTACTTCGTATTACGTTGCTTGGTTACTTCTATAGCTAAGATATGGTCTTTTATAGTGTTTTTTTTGTTTTTTTTCGTTTTTTTTTTTATTTTCTTTAAATATATCAATAAGATATCAGTGGTTTATTAGTTTTACATATTTTTTATTTAATGAATGACTATTTTCTTCTGAGTTTTTACATGACTTTGCAATATGCTGCTTACTTATTACTGATGGGTTGCAAAACCATGTTTAAATAAAAAAGTAAAAACAGTTCTAAAATGAAAAAAAAAACTACAAAAACAAAGTCAGTATTTACCATAGTATAAAAAGCAGTATCCAAATACTACTATTACTATCCAAAATACCACTATTAGATACTATTACTATATAAAGAATTACTATGCACTTTGTTTGCTACAGCATTTAAGTTTGAGTTTTGGGTATATTTTTCCAAAACGAGTAGTTGTCATGGTAACACGATAATTAAAAAGGACAGTTTTAGTCCTATTTGGACAATTTAATCCTAAAGTAGTAAGAAGAACACTCTCTATATAGTAGAAATTACCAAAAACAATACAGAAACTACTGAAAACTAAACAAACTACTAAACACAAAACAAAATGAAATCACACATTAACACATCGAACTCTCAATAGCAGCTAATACATCCGTATAACTATATACCGGACCCATTCCTCCACAACGCGCCTTTTTAGATAATATATTTTTAACATTTAAAAAATCAACCTTATCAGTCTTGGGATGTGTCTGAATCATCTCCCATACGCCTACAGCTGATACTAATCTTTGGCCAGTTTCATCTACCGATTCTATGGAATGCGGTAGAGGAAGTTTCATTATATGTGGTCCAACGAGATCTCCATAGAATTCCTACAAGTTAGTAATAGTGACTATAATTATGAATAGCTATAATAAATAAATAAATAAATAAATAAATAAATAAACAAATAAATAAATAAATAAAATATAAATAAAATATAAATAAATAAAATATAAATAAAATATAAATAAATAAATAAAATATAAATAAAATATAAATAAATAAAATATAAATAAATAAAATATAAATAAATAAAATATAAATAAAATATAAATAAATAAAAAAAATAAATAAAAAAAATAAATAAAAAAAATAAATAAAAAAAATAAATAAATAAAAAAATAAATAAAAAAAATAAATAAAAAAAATAAATAAATAAAAAAATAAATAAAAAAATAAATAAAAAAAATAAATAAAAAAATAAATAAAAAAAATAAATAAAAAAATAAATAAAAAAAATAAATAAAAAAATAAATAAAAAAATAAATAAAAAAATAAATAAAAAAAATAAATAAAAAAATAAATAAAAATAAAATCATACACAAATTAACATACAAAAAACTGAGCTTTTGGTTCCTGTGTAGTTGTATTTACACTTTTTGGTACTTGTAAAGATAAATCTTGACTTTTATTAGGAAATATAACACTAGGTTGTATATTTTGACTATTAGGCTGTATATTTTGACTATTAGGCTGTATATTCTGATTATCTTTGTTTGCTTCATTATTTTTCATATATATCGCTATAAGATTTCTGTATTCTGAACAATACCATTCTGCTTCCTTTTTACAATATTCCTTCTCTAGTTTTAATTTTACTATTTCATTCTCTAATGATAAAAGTTTCTCCTGTAATCCTTGAATTTGTTTTTCTCTTCTTTCTCTAAATGCCCTTTGTGCTGCTCTATTTTGTTCTTTTTTTTTCTTCCACTGTTAGTACTTGGGTGAAATAAGTAAAAAGAAGTAAAAATAGTGTAAAGTAAGTGTAAAACAAGGTAAATAAGGTAAATAAGGTAAAATATGTAAAAAACTCACCGACAAACTCATTGTCGAATCATCATGTAAAAGAGAAACCTTATAATGTCTTGAACCAACCTCGCTTCCTTCTAAACTGTCAGACTCTTCCTTATAAGAGTCTTCCGACATATTAGGATGAGAATTTAAATTGCTTAGATAAGCAGTATTTGGTATTTCAACCATTTGAACACCATTTCCTTGTAACATTTCCATACTATTAGGCATATAACTTACAGTTTTACAAGCTTCATTCATGCATTCATCAAACGATAACGCGCTATTATTATTATTATTATTATTACTATTGTAATTTATTCCATTAGGATGCAAATTTAAATCTTCTTTTTCAACCCACGCGTAGTCCATTTTCTGAAAAATAGCGAAAAAATAGCGAAAAAATAGCGAAAAAAAAAATAAAAAAAAATAGTTAGCACTATAAAATCACGACACAAACAAGAAAACCTACTTCCAAACCTATTCCAAGCTTTTTTTATATTTTTACTATTTTTTTTGATTTTTTTTGAATTTTTTTAGTTTTTAAAAGTCTAATAATTTCTGCTAAAATTCCAAATTTCTTAGTATTTTTTTTTTTTTTTAAATCTTAGATATTCTAAAATAATAAAAACGATGTAGTGTTACTATGGAGATGCATCTTCTGAGTTAAATCGGTTGCTGTGACAACTGTAATATTTAGTATTATATTTATATTTATTCTTGTTGTCAAGTATTAGTAATTAAGTACATGTTTCTATGGTGATGTACGTAATATAATATAATATAATATAATAATAAATACGCAGAAATACATAGTAAAATTAATTAACTATAACCCTCGACCCAGTTGACCGCGTTGCAACTGTTTCTATAACAACGTTGAGAACAATTAAAAATTAACCAATAAGAACGCTTAAAGTTGAAATAGTTTTTGTTTTTGTTTTTGTTTTCTTTGGGCAAACTCTGCGATTTTTAATTTTTATATCTAAGATAAATACAACTAAGTAACAATAAGTAATTATATAAGTATATAGTATAATATATAGTATATAGTATAATATATAGTATATATATAGTATATAGTATAATATATAGTATATATATAGTATAATAAGATAAACATAAACATAACATAACAGTCATACCAGTAATCATAAATCGTAAGCAATAAAAACACCAACACCATCCAATACCATTTAAAATCAACCACATAGTATATCAAACTAAAAGAGGAGAAAATTCATCAGGAGATAAGTTTGATGATGTTTGACTGTTGTATGAATTTAAAGACATTGCAGAAGTATTTGGATTATTTGTAGTATTTTCAGTATGAGAATTTGATAATAATGCAACTGTAGAACTCGTAAAAGAGTGTGTAGTGTTTGTAATTATTAGATTATCCAAACTTGATCTATTATCATTGTTAATATTAGTGTTGGTGTTATCATTATTAATGTTAGTGCTAGTATTATCATTATTATCATCATGACTAGTTACAGTGACATCCCGTTTACAAATAGGACAAACTTTACGTTCCTTAGTAAGCCATGGAGTAATACATTCAGTATGAAATTCGTGTAAACAAGGTAATTTCATAACATGAGAAATGCCTTGAATATATTGTTCTAAACAGATAGCACATTCATTTGAACTTGCCCAATTTTTTGACTTTTTCTCAATATGATTATGATTATTATTTTTATTTATATTATTATTATTATTATTGTTATGATTGTCGTTATTATCTTCATGACTATGACTAGAATCAGTACAATTTTCATCGTGATCTGAATTAAACCATAAACGAGTTGGAAAAGAATTTACAATTTTAATTGGAGCCCTTTCTGACGCTTTTTTAATACTTCTTTTTAAAATTGAAGCACCATAAATAAAAATAAGTGATATTGCAGGTGATAAAAGCATAAATACAAATGCATTTATAAAAGTCATATCAGATGTATCAATTGTAATAACAACTGTTGGTAACCTATTTTCTGGTAATGTAATTTCAGGTAATTCTTTTAAGGTTAAATAAGATAAATGTGAAATAAATACTGATGGTATTGTAATATTATCAATATTATGTTCATTTTTAATCCTATCTGAATACATAACCAATAAATCTGAAGATGATGATTTATCGAAATTTAATCCTCTATTATAGTCACCTACTATTGCTGCTTGACCGCCTGCAAGTTGTATATTATAAACTTTATCATAAAATGAACATTCTCCTCTTTGAACTAAAATAACTGGTGGTGTATCTGATATTGATATATTTTGATTATTATAAATTATATCAATATCATCAAGTATTTCTTCTAAGTTACAACCTAAACTTGATAAAACAACAAGAGGACCTTCAGCGGTGATGAAAGCTTCTTTAGGGTTTTCGTTCTTATCTTTACCATTGTTGTTATTGTTGTTATTGTTGTTATTGTTGTTATTATTGTTATTATTATTGTTATTATTGTTATTATTATTGTTATTATTGTTATTATTATCATTATTACCATCATTGTCGCCACCAATTGGATAAAATAAACCAAAAGAAGCTGGTCTTGCATCTAAAATATACTCTGAATCTGGTGAAGAAACCATAGCCGTTCTAGGAAAAGAAGCAATATCAGGTAAAACCGATGAAACAACGATCCATAAGACCACTAGACCGGTTAATAATGCAAAAAATAGTGATCCAACAATCATTATTAACTGTTTTTAAGTAGTTTAAAGAGCTAAAAATAGTAAAAATAGCTATAAAGAGATGGTTAAAAATTATTAAAAATATTTAAAAATAATAAATAAATAAAATAATTAAGTTAGTATAATAATTTAATAAAATTAATACTGATTTATATAAAATTTAAGTAAAATTTGTTATTTTTTTTTTTTTTTTTTTTGTTTTAAATCCTTTTTATTGGGAATTTTTTTAAATTTTTTTAAATTTTTTAATTTTCTTTAATTTTTTTTTTTTTAATTTTCTTAATTTTCTTAATTTTTACTATGTGGATATTTTAAATTAGTATTAATTAAAAAAGTGTTTTACTTTGTGTGTTGCTATGGTTATGTGTGTCTTACATGTGTATTTGTGTGTATTTGTATGTATTACATATGTATTACATATGTATTTCTATGTATTTCTATGTATTTCTATGTATTTCTATGTATTTCTATGTATTTCTATGTATTACATGTGTATTTCATTTTTCTTCGTTTTTTGTTCCTTTTTGGGTTTTAGTTTTACTTTTTTTAATGCAATACTATGTAAGGATAGTTTATGGATTAAAGTATTATTCTATTGTGTTTAATGTATATTGTGTTTAATTGTTTGTGTTGGGATTAATTGTTTATGTTAATTTATACTGTATTTAGTGTGTGTTATAGTGTTTTTTAATTTTTTAGTGTAAAATATTATTTATTATAAAAAAGTGTAAATGATTATTGAATACATAAATGTATATATTGAATATTATATTTAAAATAGATTGTAAAAAATTTGTAAATATACAAGTTTAAATTGTAAGTTATTATTCAGTAAACTAGAAACATTATATATAGTGTATAATTATCGTATATTGTATTTTCTTTTATCTTTTTATTGTTTTTTTATTACTATTGATATTGTTATTGTACATATATTTACACATTATTACGTTACTATAAGTATAATGCAAATATAATGCAAATAAATACAAATAAAAGCAAATAAATACAATAATACAATAAATACAATAATACAATAAATACAATAAATACATAAACAAAAGAGGAGAATTAAATATAACGCAAATTAAAGTTATCAATATAATATAGTAACTGAGTAAATTATATAAATTATGTACATATGTAAGAAAAGTATAGTAATATACTCATAGAATTCTAACTGTATGTATTTACATGGTATTACGTAGACAAACATTAGATAATTAAACAATATACAAGTAAATAATTACTTATAGAATAATTAATAAATCACGTATATATTTATAGTAAATAAACAATACACTAATTAGATTATATATTAATAAATCAGTTCACATATTAATAAATTATTTTATATTACCATACTCAGAATAGTATAGTTAACTTTTCATCTTGTTTAAAGTCTGTATTAAACATAAATAATCAGTTGCTATGGATATTTATACTTATATTTATAAGTAACACATTATCCGCATTATTTTTTACTAGTAACCTACATTGTATATATATAATATTAGTTTAAATGTCCCTGTCTAGTTTATACAGTTTTCTTTTTTTTGTATTTTTTTGTGTTTTTTTGTGTTTTTTTGTGTTTTTTTGTGTTTTTTTTTGTTTTATTGTATTTTTAGTACATCTACTATACATCGTAACTGGTTGTATTTACGTGTAATTTATAGTCTATAAATTATAGACTATACTAAGTATACTGAAATGATATTATTTATATCCATTATTTCAAAATGCGGAGTATATTAATAATATAATTTAATTTCTGTAATCTTATATTTTATATATTTTTAGTCGTATTTTTAGTCATGTTTTTAATATATTTTAAACTGTTATTAGTGTCTATAGATTGCATTCTAGAATATTTAATTTAAATTTAAAGCTAATTTACTTTTTTAAATAAAAACCGTTACATCATAAATAAAAATATAAATAATAAATATAACTAGTAAATATAATAATAAATCGATTACGAATATAAACTATGTGCTGGCATTAATGGACGACAGGCTGTGTTTACATTGTTATATTTTTATATTTTATATTGATACCAGGCATTAATATATTCCGTAGAACAAAGATAAACGGTGATTGTAAAATGATATTAAATTACAAATAATTAATAATTAGTAAATTACGGAGATATTATACTTTTAGTGGTTACAAAATGGTATATACAGTGTGTAGAAATATATAGAAATATATAGAAATATATAGAAATATATAGAAATACATATAAATACATACAAATACATACAAATACATACAAATACATACAAATACATACAAATACATACAAATACATACAAATACATACAAATACATACAAATACATACAAATACATACAAATACATACACAAACCATCTAGACAAAACTTATAATATACACATAATATATATAAAAACAATATTAAAACAATATAAAAAAAGAAACTATTCAAAAATAAACTACCGGATGTAATAACATGTAATTACGTACTAAATATAAACTTACACGTGTAAATAACAAGATAACCAATAAATGAATATTAAAATAAATAAAAAATAAATAAAAAATAAATAAAAAATAAATAAAAAATAAATAAAAAATAAATAAACAATAATATACAATATAAACGGATATAAATATTAATAATAAACAAAAATGAACAGCACATTGACAGCTAGCAAGTTTCAAATAGGTTTCCGATAAAATAACCAAACCCTTGCGGGAGAAAAGACAACCCCGGATTGAACCCGAAAAGGAACACAAAATTACCTAATTTAGACATTTTCCGATCCTAATCGGGGATAGTATACAAATTGGGATTGGAAATAAGCGCTCAACCAGCATCCAAGCAATAAAAAAAAATAATTAATTAAATTTTTATTAATTCCAACCTATATGAAAATGAATATTATAAAAATATTATAATATAAACATGAATAATTCAATAAATAGAAATGATACAAAAATGATATTAATATGGTTAAATTCTACTAATTACAAGGAATAAAATGATATAAATTAATCATATACATTTAATAATAAATAAATGAATTATATTAATAAATAGATTAAAAATTTTTTTTTTTTTTTTAATTAAATTTTAAATTTAATCATATATTTTTTTAAAAAAAATAATAAAAAAAATAAAAAGGAACATCGCAAGTTATAGTTTATTAAACTAAACTAGTACAAATTTGTAATAATCAGGTTTGTTTATTTAATTAAAGCGGTATTCGTATATATATAGAGAATCGCCCTGATAAATATTGTTATGTAAATATTATATTATAGAATATTATAGTATATAAAATATAAAATAATACTATAATACAATACTATAATATAATAATATAATATAATACTATAATAATAATATTTCATAGTCAGGGGTGGCGTTTACTTTTATTCTAGATCGGATTGTTTACTTCTAGCGCTTCAAACCAACCAGTTAATTTATTTAAGTTATTATATTATATTATATTATACTCAACTTATTGTTGCTAATAATATTATTATAATTTATTTAAAGTTTAACAGATATAAGTTAGCATTTATTTATTTATTTATTATTTATTTATTTATTATTTATTTATTTATTTATTTATTTATTAACTGCTTATAGTTTAGCAGTTATTTTATAAATTATTTAAATAGCTGCTACTTATAATTATAAACTAGCATAATTGGCATAGAAATTTATAAGTTATTTTATTAATTTTATTAATTTTCCTAATCAATAAACCCTCGTTTGTTTACATTCGATTGTTTGTTTACATTAGGATATTTTTTTAAAATATTTTTATTTGTTTATTTATTTATTTATTTATTTAATTAATTATTTAATTATTTATTTTTTATTTATTTATTTATTTTTTATTTATTTATTTTTTGATTATATTATTGTAATATAATAATATATATTTATATATATTATTATTATTATATAATATATTCTTCTGTATTATTTTATTTTATTTTATTTTATTTTATTTATTTTATTTCTTTTCTTTCCTTTTCTTTTCTTTCTTTTAGTTCTCTACTGTATTTTTTTTTTGTCTTTTTATCCGATTGGACCTGTTGATCTATTCGCATTTATTTTTTATTTTTTATTTTTTATTTTTTTTTATTTATTTATTATTATTTATTTATTATTATTTATTTATTTATTTATTTATTTATTTATTTTATTTATTTATTTATTTCATTCAATCAAAAAAGCTTCTTCAGCATTACTTCCGACGGTGATTATTTAGTACTATAATATTATTATAATATTATATTATAACTATACTATAGTATTATAATATATAGTACAGTATCGTTAGTCTATACTATCTATTGTCATATTATAATAATATTTATACGATAATCTATACTACCGTATAATTTACTATTATATACAATAAATTATATATAATAATTATATATAATATCACAATATGGTCAACGAATACTCATCGGCTCAGAGCGCTAGGGATGGAAGAATCAGAAGAAATTCTCGGTTAAAAGAGAACTCAAACTCAAACTCTAACTCAAATTCAGCCACAAACTCACCAGAACCAGAAAATAAACTTGATTCTCCACCTATAAGATTACTACCTAGAGCAAGAGCTAAAACTGATGAAGAACGTGAATGCAGAAAAGTAGAACGCATTTTAAGAAATAGAAGAGCTGCATATAATTCAAGAGAGAAAAAACGTAGATTAATGCAAGATTTAGAAGAAGGAAATGACTATCTTTCTCATTGTATTAGTTTATATAAAGAAGAAAACGATGTTTTTAAAGCCTTTATAGCTACTCTACCTTTAGAATATAAACAAAATTTTACTGCAATATATGGTTCAACTATTAGCAGATGTACCGCTGCAATAAATATATATTCTATACGTCATATGGAGTATCAGAAAAAACAGTCGGAAATTTTAAAAATACAAATGGAGGAACAAAAGCATCAGGATGACATTCGTCTAAAGGAGATGCTAAAGTCATACAGGGGTTCAAATTCTAAAAAGTCTTTGAATAAGTTAACTCAAGAACTTAATGCCTCTTTCTCTCCCAAACTTTCACAAACTTTCTCATCTTTTAATTCATCTTCAACTTTTAACTCAAGCTTTAATTCAAATCCAAATACATCCTCAAATTTTAATTCAAATACACCTTTTTCAACAAATTCAAATTTAAATTCAAATTTAAATTCAAATTTGAACTCAAATTCACCAAACCCATCCTACTCAGGTGCTGGTATAAACATCCCGGTTGATGCATTTTCAAACTCATTATCACCTGAATTATCCTCTAAATCAAACATTAACTCACCTAATTTAAACATTCAACAAAACACTATAAAAACTTCAAATTCACCAATCTTAAATAATCAACCATTATCTAATACTAATGATCCTTCTTCAATGGATAACTATTTGGTAACTAAAAGAGAAAATGATTATAATTCACAACCTATGGGTCTATTTCCTGATGATTTTACTCAAAATGATCACAACCAACAATCTTACATTACAATGCCTGATAATATTAATTCTTCCTCCTCTTCTCCTAATGATGATACGGTAAGTTATGATTTAAAACCAAACTTATTACAGGATCCAGTTCATGAAAATGAACAACAACTACAAAATCAATTACAAAATCAACAATCACAGCAATCACAGCAAAATCAACCAAGTCTACAAAATCTACAAAATCTACAAAATCTACAAAATCTACAAAATTTACAAAATCAACAACAATCACATACGTCCCCTCCATTATCTAATACTCAATTCGAATATGAATCAGTTCCAGTAAGGAAAATCAACTCAACCTCACCAAATGTCTACACAAAAGAATCACCAAATTTACTCTCATCACAACAACCTACTTTTGTATATGAAGATAATACTAATTCTTTCCAAAATCAACAACAAAATGATTCTTCTAATATTCAAAAATCATCAAACAATTTTACAGATACATTTTCAAATGATACTCGTCAACTTGATTTCCCTGCAGAACTTGATCTTAATTCATATCCTTCATCATCTAATATTAACTTAAATAATCCCCATCTGGATGGTGATTATGAGTACAACCCAGTAGGTTCTCCTTCATTAATAAATAATTCTCAATCAACATTCCCAAATAATTCAGGAGAAGTAGATGATAATAATAATGATAACACCAACAATAATAATAATAACAATAATAGTAATAATAGTAATAATAATAGTATTAATAATAATAATAATAACAATAATAATAATAATAATAATAATAATAATAATAATAATAATAATAATACTATTACTAATAACAATACTAATAATACTATTACTAATAATAATAATAATAGTAACAATACTAATAATAATACAGGCGATGATGGCAATATAGTTTCAACTACTTTACTTGCGCCAGTATCATCAAACAACAGAAGATATGGATCAACATCAGATTTAAGATCAGTAAGAATGCAATTATCACATTCAACTCTTCCAGTTTCCCATTTTGCAACGCATCATCCTGCAGAGATGGTGTCGTCTTATGGCCTGCAGCGTCTGCAATGGTTGAGACTTATGGAGTTGGATCTGATATTCCTTCTTTTGATAGAGCAAAAACTCCAAATAAAGATGTTTATCCAGTGTCAGCTCCACCTTTATTATCTGGCTCTTCTGACAATTCAATACGTTCAAGTTGTTCATTTGATTCTGATGAATATCTGGTATCTCCTACAAGAGATCCACTTAATGATATGCATACTTCTACAAATAATGACTTTTTATTGTTTGATGATTTACATACACGTCTATATAAGTTATCAGATTATGATCAACCTTCAACTGATTCCTTTATTAATCTTGATAGAGATTATTTCCACACAGAGAACTTTTAAATATGAAACAAAGGTTTATATTTAAAAAGTTTTCTAGTAGATGGAGCTAGTTTAAAGTATTTTGTAATACATTTAAATCAGACTAAATTTGCTGAGACAAAAATCAAAAAAAAATCAAAAAAAAAAACTAAAAAAATCAAAAAAACTAAAAAAAAAAAAAGCAAAAAATTCTTTTTGTTTCTATTCAACTTTTATAAGCATGTTAATAAACATGCTTATTGTATTTTTACTTGTTTCTATTTACATTTATTTCTTGGTTATACGTTTCGTTTCGTTTCGTTTCTTTTTTTTACTTTTTTTATTTCGGTCATGGTATAATATTTTTCTTTAATCTTTGGGGATTATATTCTTATAAAGCTTTTAAATTTATTTAAAAGTTAAATTAATTTAAAGGATATATGATCAAAAAGCAAAACATTTGATAGAAACTCTTTGGGACTTTACTGTTTTAATTTTTTTAATTTTTTTATTTGATTAAAAAAAAAAAAAAAAAAAAGGTCTTACTTATTACAATCATGATGATTTACTACTATTACTATTTATTTCTTTGGGACATATTCATTCTAATATATGAAGAAAGAATGAAAAAAGAAAAAAATCAATTAAAATAATTGTGCAATTGGGGCTATAGTCACTTGTCCTAGGATTGGTTGAAATGTACGCGAAGGTACCGTTAGGCGCGCTGTGTTTATATGTTATTTATTTATATATTTTTCTTTTTATATATATATATTTATATATTTATATATTTATATATTTATATATTTATATATTTATATATTTATATATTTATACATTTACATCATGGCTGCGACAGGTTACTTATTCTGCTCTTTTCTTCGTCCTTTGTTATCAACACTATGCACCGTTTATTATGCCATTATTTTATGGTTTATAAGAATAATTTACTTCTGGATGAATAGTTTTACAATAATTTTATGGTGAAGTAGTTCACATGATTGAAAAAGGGTTCTAGTTTTTTTTTTCTTTTATTTATTTATTTATTTTATTATTTATTTTATTATTTATTTTATTATTTATTTTTATTATTTCTTTTTATTTTATTTAAAATTTCTCTACATTCTTACTTTTTATTTACTTTTTTACTACCTACTTTTTAGTCCTACTTTTTACGTTTTACTACCTACTTTTTACTTTTTTTTTTCACCTACTTTACCTACTTTTTCACTTTTTACTCTTTTTGATTACTTAAATCATTTAGATTTAAGTAATTCTCCTGTACATTTTTATGTAAAATAGTATATAAAATATCTTTTTGATATTCCTTTAATTCTTAATTTTTTTCTTTATAATAAAATTCTAAATTTTCTTCTTCTGTAGTGTTAGAATAAAAAAAAAATAATTACATAACAATAAAGGTATTCCTTACATAATACATAATAATATATGTATATCTTACATAATATATATATTACATAAGCACATACATACACATTACATAATATTTTATTGCCATATTAAGGGATAATTTGTATAGTTAAAAAAATTTGTACGTGAAAAAAATTTTTAAAAAAATAATAAAAATATAATCATGATGAATGAATAAGAAATAAAAAAGAAGGAAATTGAGGAAATGCAGGAAAATTTTGATTTATATATACAAAAAAAGGCTACGTTTCGATTAAATAAATGAATTGGACACATGTAAGTAAACAAATAAACAAAATTAAAAAGAAATTTAGATTCAACTCCGAATAAAGGAGTTTTAAATATCGGATTTCATGTTTAAAATAGTATTTTTTCTACGTAATTTTTATTATGATAAGTTTAAATTATGTATTTGTATTTGTAATTATATTTGTAATTGTATTTTTTGTATTTTTTGTATTTTTAATTGTATTTTTATTAACAAATACGTTCGAGTCTCCGATGGAGGAACTTTTTTTAATTATTTTTAATTACATTTCCTAATTAGGAAATGTGATTAAACAAAACATACTTCCTAATTGGGAAGTGTAATTAATTAAATAATATTTCCTAATAGGGTAATATGTCAACATACTATGTAATATTTATTAAGTACAAAAATATTACAATAAATACTACAAAAATACTACAAATAAAAAATACAATAATATTACAAGTACTACAAATAATACAGCTATGTGGAATCAATAATATTAGTAAGTTTAAAAAAATGTAAATCTTTAGTAGAACGTATATATAAATTACATCATAATTACAACTAAAATAATCATTAATATAATTTATGACTGTATCATAATTACGCTCAATAAATAGCAATACATTATATCATTATTATTTCGTCATATTTATCCGTTTATTACTTCCGAATAATGATTGAAAATAGTTTCAACTTAAAACATGACAGCTCATCAATCTTTATATTGTTTAATACTAATTTGATTTACTTGTAAGAGGGGAAACAAGGGGCTGGATTATCGGAGATAATTATGGATTCGGAAATGATATTAATGAATATTTTTATTTGTTTATTTGTTTATTTGTTTATTTTTATTTGTTTATTTGTTTATTTTTATTTTTATTTTTATTTTTATTTGTTTATTAATTTACATTAAATACCGCAATGTGAAGTTTTAATTATTTAGTATATTATATTATTATTAAAGGACAGCACATAAGTATATATGTTACCATGGAAATACATAACCATAGTGACGCAACTATGAGAAACCTCTGGAAACCATTTACGAATATATTTGGAAACCTTTAGAAACCATTTATGTATATATTTAGAAACCTTTAGAAACCATTTACGTAAATATTTGGATACCTCTCGAATACTTAAATTGGAAACCTTTAGGATTACTCAATTTAGACAAATAATATAAATTATTATTTAATAAATACGTTAACAAATACAAATGTAGAAATAATAATTATAACTATCATTATAATAAAAAAAAGTTATTATATAGTAATACCCTTCAAAGCTTCATCAATTGAAGCCCTATAACCCACTTGACGAGTTGTTTGATCAAGGAAAACTTTAAATTTAGCATCCAAAATTTTTCTAATTAAAGGATCATCAGTAGGAGCTATAACTTTACCTTCTTGTGAATAATCAGACATAATTCTCCATAAATGTTTTGTATTACCATCTTTATCAATACTTGCAGCTTTTGCACCTAAAAATGCAGAACCTAAAACAACAGCAGCATCAATATATTTTGGAATAACAAGTGGCATATTTGTAGCAGAAGCAATTAACCAAGTTAAAAGTTCATTTCTACATTGACCACCTGATAAAAAAATTGAATTAATTTGATGACCAGATTTATTTAAAGTTTCAATAATATGTCTTGTTTGTTGAGCAATAAATTCTATAGCACCATAATATCTATAAGCAAGATTATCAAGATCTGTACCAAGATTTATACCAATAATATCGCCTCTCATACGTGGATCAGCAATTGGAGATCTATTACCATATAAATCACCATAAAAGAAAAGATATCTTGCAATATAAGGAATATTTGGTGCATTTTTTTCAATTTTCATTTCTTTTAATCTATTATTAAGTACATCAAAAGTTGAAATTTTTTTCTCATTTGAAATATTAATTAATGTATTATAAGCAGGATGTGTTGAAAGTACAAATTTAAGTAATTCACCAGTTGCTGATTGACCACCTTCTGCAAGCCAAAACCCAGGAATTAAAACATCTCTATAAGGACCCCATACACCATTAACAAATACTGGTTCCTTTGACATAACTAAATGACAAGTTGAAGTTCCAGCAACTGAAGCTAAACGATTAAAAGTATGTTCAATTGAATCAAAATTTCCTTTATAATCTAAAGTTTTTAAAAGATGTGATTTTGATCCAACTGTACCAATCCAACCTGCATATGCATCAATAACACCTGATCCAACTGCAACATTTGTATGAAGACCTAATTCTTTTGATGATTTATCAGTTAAATAACCAATAAATTGACCAGCTGATAAAAAAATACCAGAATTAATATCTTTTGAATTACTTCCACCAAGTCTACGATAATTATCTTCAATTAATTCATTTAAATTAATTTCTTTTAAAAAATCTTTTGACCAACCATCTTTACTTCCATCTACACCAATTGGAAGGAAACCTTGTTTACAAACAGTTGAACAAAAGGATCTAGTTTCAGTTCCAGTTGCTCTATGTGTAAGAAAATCAGCTAAATCATAAAATTTACATTGTTTAAATAAATTATTTGGCATATTATTTTTAAGCCATTTAATTTTTGGAATTTCCATTTCAATTGACATTTTTCCACCAACATATTTAAGAACTTTATGATTTGTAGAATTAATTTCATTTGTTTCTTTAACTGCTCTATGATCCATCCAAAGAAGAATATTTTGATCATTATTTTCCCATTTAGGTCCAACAGACATTGGTTCATCAGTTTTTTCATTTAAAACAACTAATGAACATGTAGCATCAAATCCAATACCTTTAACTAGGTTTTTATCAACTCCAGTATCTTGAAGGATTTTTTTAATACAGAAACCTATGTTATTCCATATTTCATTGGAAGATTGGTTCTCACGAGTTAGTAATATAGTAGTATATAGTAATATAGTAATATATAGTAATATAATATATAGTAATATAGTAATATATAGTAATATAATATATAGTAATATAATAATATATAATATATAATATAATAATATATAGTAAAATTATTAATAATTATTTTTTATAAAAAATTTCAGAAAAAAACAATAAAATTCGGTGGCAAATTCGGTGGCAAATTTAAATAAGGAAAATAAAGGAAAATAATAAATGATGCTAATTTGACTAGAAAAATAAATGCGGGGAGGAGGGGTAAAAAAGAAAAACAAAATATTGATTTTGATTGACATAGGGGAAAAACAAAACAAAAAAATAATAAACAAAGATCCTGTTGGAAACCTATGGAAACCTATGGAAACCTATAAATAATATAAAATAAAATAGAATCCATTGGAAACCTAATAATAAATTATTTATAAATTAATTTCATTTATATATATAGTAAAACAAAATATTGATTTTGACACAGGGGAAAAACAAAAATGAAAAAATAAAAAGTAAAAACCCTTGGAAACCGAATAATTATTATAAAATAACATAGAATCCATTGGAAACCAATAAATAGAAAAACAAAATACAAAAATGTAAAAACGACAGATGGGAAAAACAAAAAAGTAAAAATAAAAACACAAATAAAACAGATTTCTCTTGGAAACCAGAGAAAACTATAAACAAAACAGTAATCCTATTGGAAACCAGATAATAAATAAAAAGATACAATAAAAACAATATACATACAAAACAAACAAAATGACATAGGAAGAATGGAAATGAAATAAATTAACTAATAATAAATAAATTAACTAATAATAAACAATAAAATATAAATTCACTTACAAAATAGTCTTCCTTTGGTTCCCATTTTGAAATATCTTTTGCAGCAAGACCCTAAAAATTAGAATGAGAAATTAAAAATCATCTTAAATACATGAAAAAAACATGTAATTTTTTTTTTTTTTTTAAAAAAAAAAAAAAAATTAATTAATAACATACAATAATTATTCCTTTAGAATCAATTATACAAGCTCTAGCAGATCCTGTTCCAACATCAACTCCAATATAATATGAATTATCTTTTTCATCCATTTTGATGTCTTGAAAAAGTCCAAGGCAGAGCTATATTAATATAGATGAGTGTAATATTAAGTAATACGACCTACGTCATATATTGTCATGGATACAATACTTAAACAGGGTAATACTGTATTACATGTGTTTTGTATAGAATGTTGCTATAACAATATTCTAAATAGGGTAACAAGGTATTACGTATGTTTTTTATATTTTGTTACCATAACAACAACTTAAACGAAAGTAACTAAAAAACCTTTAATTGTAAAAAAACTATTAAAAATAAAAAACTAATAAAATTATTATAAAAGATGCAAAAATCTGAAGTTTTATGCTCAAATATTTTATTTGAGGATCTACTTCAATCCGCTAGAGTTTTACCACATACTACTTATGAAGTTGGATCTATTAATTTGTCTTTAAAGGAACTTAAATTAAGATCTAAGAGTTTAGCAGAGAAATTAGGTGCAGGAAGTACTCCAGATACAAGAGCGTAAGTAGCAGTTTTGTATTATAATTACTATAATTAATACTATTAATTAATACTATTAATTAATACTATTAATTAATACTATACGAAGTATAGTATTGATTAATGGTAATTGATAGTATAATTGTATTGTATTTGTGTATTTATGTATTTATAATACTATACGAAGTATAGTATTAATTGTATTATAGTGTTTTTATAGTGTTTGTAGTGTTTTTGTTATATTTATTTTATAGTGTGTATTTACAGTGTGCATTTCATAATGTAGTGTACATGTCGAGTAGACAGACTGCGATGGTATTTTTTATTTTTTATTATTTATTAATTTGTTTATTCAATTATTTTATTTTTTTTATTTTTTTTATTTTTTATTTTTTTATTTATTTTACTTAATTGTTTAATTTTAATTTATTATTCTTTTTATTATTTATTAATTTATTTATTCAATTATTTTATTTATTTCTATTTATTTCTATTTATTTATTATTATTTATTATTATCTATTTTTATTTATTATTTATTATTCAATTATTTTATTATTATTTATTTATTTATTTTTATTTATTTTATTTACTTAATTGTCTATTATTTGTTTTTTATTTATTTCTTTATTATTTATTTATTATTTTATTTATTTCTATTTATTTATTTTTATTTATTATTATTTATTATTATCTATTTTTATTTATTATTTATTATTCAATTATTTTATTATTATTTATTTATTTATTTATTTTTATTTATTTTATTTACTTAATTGTCTATTATTTGTTTTTTATTTATTTATTTTTTATTTATTTCTTTATTATTTCTTTATTATTTTATTTTATTTATTTATTTTTATTTATTATTATTTATTATTATCTATTTTTATTTATTATTTATTATTCAATTATTTTATTATTATTTATTTATTTATTTATTTTTATTTATTTTATTTTATTTACTTAATTGTTTATTATTTATTTTTTATTTATTTATTTATTATTTTTATTTATTATTTATTATTCAATTATTTTATTTATTATTTATTATTTTAATTTATTTTTATTTATTTATTTTTATTTATTTTATTTTATTTTATTTACTTAATTGTCTATTATTTGCTTTTTATTTATTTTTTATTTATTTATTTATTATTTTTATTCAATTATTCTATTTATTATTTTTGTTTTAGTTTATTTTTATTTACTTAATTGTCTATTATTTATTATTTATTTTTGTTTAATTTATTTTTATTTACTTAATT